>VUQR01013029.1:3797-14060 GCA_015108515.1 Hemichromis elongatus | reverse complement strand
ATTATAATATGGCCGTGGATTATAATGCTTGCTTGCCCCCTATAATACCTAATTTAGAGGCCTAGTATTGTACTGGCGGATGTAATGATGAAGTGTTTGCTGCAAAAGGATCCATTCCCCAGTAAAGTCAGGCAATGTGTTTCAGTGTTGAAAGTCCCCATTTTGACACATTTGTTTGTTGATTTTTTTCACTGTCCTATTTTCTTTCTTTCTTTGATTCTTTCTTTCTTTCTCCAGCCCCACCCTCGTTATTTCCCTCACTCTTTCCTCTACTGCCCATTTAGGTCATTTGTGCTCTCAAGGTACTTTGCCTTGAGTGGAAGAAGTCAGTTCCCATGAAAGTCTGTTGAGCCTTCTTTGAGGCTCACAATGCAATGTTATGGAAATGCTAACATCAGCTTCTGAGTGCATACCCTGACTCAATTTTGGCCAAGCTGTTTGGCTCTCTGGTCAGGCCTATGACCAAAGTCAGCTCGAATGTCACTTCTACTAATCAACACACTGCAGAAAATCTCTGTTGGCATTTCTCAAATGAAACGAAACCGTGAGCTGTTGAAATTAATCACGATCATGTTTGTTTTTCACTTTGTTTGTGTGCAGTATGTACTCAGTCGTCTTAGAGATGTGTGTGTAGTCTCGTCAGTTGCTCAGCTTTTGAATCGGTGTCATATGCCATGTGTTCGAACAATAAGGAGCCTCTTTTCTGCTTTTTGTTGGATACCTGGTACACAATGATAATGTTTCTGCACGGCTTCAGCGCCCTTTTTTGAGATCAGGATCAAGCACATCTCTAAAGTAGCGTGCGTGAGGTAGCGCTACCAACCAGCTAGAGCACATAAATTACTGAGTGCTCCATTGATCTGTAGTGTGACGGGGAGTCGTAGTGATGGCGAACTCCCTTGAACTCACTCTCGAGCGTGCCTGCGGATTTAGGGAAAGCCCTGACATTATATTTTATTGCTTTGATGGTTTTATTGGCATTTTGCTGCTTTTTAGAAGATGGCTGAGCTACAACCTTTTTTTTAAATCTTTTTTCCTCTACCTGTAAACGAAGTAGCACAGGGCGATGCCAGAAGATGATCTCATCTATTAATATCTCACTACCCGCTACCCTGGAATGGGAGGTGGCTAGTGTCACAGCTCTCACTCCTCTATCATAGAAGTCACAGTGCATCTATGATATCACAGTGTAAGCACAGTGATAGTGTCACAGTAATTGGGAACAGTGGGTATGAAAAGGTCACTCTCTTTTTGACTGTGTGTGTGTGCGCGTGCATGTGCCCCCCTCTGCTGTTACATATTTATGAGACTTACATTGAGTTCTGGTCAATTTTGCAATGTGAGGGCATTTCGACCAGTTCTTACTCTGTTAAATGTAAGACTGTAGTTTTACTGTCTATCTCCAGGAGTTCATTTCAGGGAACTGTCAAAGGTAAATGAAAAATGGACTGATGTAAGATGTGTGTCTGTGTGTGCTGTAATGTGGAGGAAACCAGTGGAGGAAACTGGTTGAGGGGGTGGGCTGGGTGGGAGGTGAAGGGGGGGGATAAGCATGGCTGGACAGTAAGCCCATGTTCCAAAAGATAATTGCATTTCTCTCACCTGTTACCCTTTACAGGCCTTAAAGAGCGCCACAATGAGCTCATATTGGTGTGCTGGAAAGGGCGATGTCATCGATAACTGGTGTCGCTGTGACCTGAGTGCCTTCAGCAAAGATGGCCTGCCTAACTGCAGTCCCCTCAGGCAGCCGATGTAAGTGTGAGGTGACACCATGACACTTTGGAATCCATGCACATACACAAGAGAGGTTTTATGGATGCATGCACCAGTGCACTGCAGGGACACTCATACGCACATGGATATGCGCATACATACACACTTACCTGTCTCTCCCAACTCCAGGGGCACTTGAGAAAGCTGTAGACATAAGCACAGTCCCTGAAGTTCTAATAACTGTCAGTCGGCCCTTACACTTCCCTGACAAGAACATGCTCTCATTCAGGGTGTCCTAATAATACCCCTGAGCCTTTTGTGAGTCATCCGCCCAAGCGATTGTTGCCTTAAAAAAAATCTTTAAAAAGAAACAGGAAGTTGCAAGGGCAAGACTTTAGATGATAAATCATATGAAGTCATAAATAAATTTAAAAAATGAACGAACTGGATTTACTTCCTTTTTAATTTGCATAATTAAAGCAGTAATTTCTATTGTGGCACTCTGGCATTAATGCAGTCTAAAGAACTGTCCTTATTATTAGTGTAGTTGACACAGAGGATTATAAAGTTCAAGTCCAAGCAATTGACAACAAAAGAGTTTTAGCTTGTTTTGAGGCCATGTGCTGTATGCATATGCCTCTTGCCTGGCAAACTCAGTATGCATGTGCATTTCATACATTCATTTACTAATGGTTTCTAGCTTACGCATATGAATGGCATGCAGGTTACTGACTGGTTCTTCTCTTTGTGACTTTTTTTGTGACGTTTTACTGGACCAGATAAATAGAAAGATTTATCTGGTCCAGGCAAAAGCCTTTAAAGCAACAGATAGCAACTGATATTAAAATCAGACTCTATTTTTTTTTGCACAGATGTTTTAGAAGTACTCTGAAATGCATAAACCTTTTGCCTGTTTTCTTAGTATTTTGTTTGTGAATTGTGGTTGTTGATTTACTTAATGCCACAAACAGAGTTTGGGTTTCTGTAACAAAAAAAAAGCTCAAGAGTCCCTGCAGCAGCCAAAATCTCCAACTCTGGATAGTAGTAGACACATTAAGAACCTGAAATAAGTATTATTATTGTGTGTGAGGATAAAGCCGAGCATCAAAACAGCTGACCTCTTTCATGGCATTGTCACAGACACAGCTGGAGAGCAGACAAAAATTGAAATGTTGTTCTTTTATCTCTTTTGAGGGATTAAAGGAGGAAAACTACACATGGAAAGCTGCTGGAGCACATGTGGCTTTGGAATGCTGTTTTGTTCCAAGTCTCTGTTTGCTATTCTGTGTTCAGATGACATATAGCTGGAGGTGGTGCACTTTCTAGTCCAACACAATAACAACAACACGTGGGATTCCCACTTATCCAATTGAGATTTAGGACCATGCTTTCAGCATAAAGCATAGGCTGACACAGTCCAATGTGAAACTCCAGATGAGGATGCCAAATAGTTGCGGAAGCATTTTATCTCATTTTTCATATATATATTTTTTTCATATATCTCGTATTCTCTGTATTGTTTAGTTTGCGCCTATCCCCTTACCTGGAGCCCTCAAGCACAATGGTCGCCCTGGAGTGGATGGATGTGGAGCCTCTGATTGGCTGCAAAGTTTCTGACTACATCATCCAGCACAAGCGAGTGGAGGATCCCTCAGAGGCAGAGATCTACACAGGTAGAGAAGCTGAAATTTAACCAGGTTACCTAAAAGCATTTTTTTTTTTAATTAAGCTAACTTATTGTTGGTCTTTGGTCCACTTATATTCATATAAACATGTAAAAGTACAATTAGTAACATTAATAAACACAAAAGCCGAGAATAAGGAACGTTTCCATACTATTGATTCTATCATAAATAAAGTATCTGTTATGCATTGAGTTAGAAACCTCACCTTTATGTTAGGAGATCTGAGATGGGATTGGGCTTGCAGGAAAAGCAATTACCCACATCAGGGGATGTACTGCTGGATGGGCTGATGAGCAATGCTTTAGGTCAAGCTGGAGTGAGAGACTACTTTTTTTTTTCAAAATGGTGATGAAGCGATGTCGGAAAGGAAAATGAGAGATTTCACTGACAAATACAAGAATAAAGATGTTTAATGAGTTGATTAGAAGACTCAAATAAGAAGAATTAAAGTGATATTTGCGGTGAATGAGTTTAAAGCTTTTGTCTGGATACAGAATAGGCGTGGGAGTTCAGACTGAGGCTGGGAGAAGATGACGCAGGGCAATTTATCAGGGATGTAAATGGTACTGACCGTTGCACTGTGGTGATAGGGGAATGGTCATGGTAGTGACGGGAGTTGGGGTGAGTCAGGGTAAAGGGTGAGATTTAATAATACTGGAGAAATTAGATGGTCTGGAAGAAGCTGGCTTTAGACATTGGGATGCACGGACAGGCCATCCATCACCCAGGGGAGGAGCTGATGAAGCGTGGGCACCAGAGAAAGAGAGGGCATAGATAGCTAGACAGAGGCATGCTGGCAGAGGTGAGGTACGGAGGGGCAGATGGTGTGGGTGACTCACTTTGCTATGTGCCAGTCACCACTCTAATTCATGTTATAACAGGGAACAATACAGATTGAAATCATTGTCTTTTGTTTTTTTAACTTTATTTTGTTTTTTTTCTTTCTGAACTTTCTTTAAGTGTGCTGTTTAAATTTAAACACAAATAGGAGTTTGGTGACAAACAGTGTGCTCACATGTTCTGTATGGTGACACGTCTAATGACTCACTGTTGCCTTTGTACACCAAAGCAGTGGATTTTAAATGAAACGGTGGTGTGATCACAGTGTTCAGACTAGGGTTTCACAAAATTTTCATTAACTATTTAGGACTTACATTGAATGTACTATTGAAGAAATGATTAATAAGACTCATGCCTTTTTATAAAAAAATAAATAAAAAGCAAATGAATCATCTGGAGTCATTTCCAAGCATTCAGCTTGCATTTGGTAGCTTTTCACTAGAACTCTTATTAAAGACACGTCAATCCAACTGAAGGATATCATCGTTAGGCTGAAAAAAAAATAACCTGTCAGATGACTTTGGGAGTGGCCAAATCAACAACCTAGTAAATCCAATGCACTGGCTGGCTCTGCAGCATCACCACAGCACACGGCTAGTGGATCATTGCATAATTCTTTCCTAGGTTAGGAAAAACATCTTCACAACTTCTCACAACTCTAGCAATGTCAAGACAACTCTCAAAAAGACATCATGTCAAAGTCTACAATCAAATAATAAAATAAATACAGAGGGTTTACGACAATGTACAAACCGCTGATTATACTCTGCCAAGTTTAAAGAGGGAAAAAATATATTTAAAAATGTTAAAACAATCTTTGGACATATGAAATCAAGATTAACTTGGAACAAAATGACAGGAAGAGAAAAGTATAGAGAAGAAAAGAAGCAGCTCATTAGCCGAAGCATATCACATTATCTGTCGAACGTGATGCGGGCGATGTTATGGCATGGGCATGTATAGCAGACGGTGGAACCAAGTCACTAGGTTTTAATAGCCACGTGGCTGCTGATAGAAGTAGAAGGATGAATTGCAAAGTGTAGAGAGATATAATCTCTGCTCAGATTCGTCCCCATTCTGCAAAACTGTTCAGATGGCGCAAATAGGTGGCGTCCCAAAGTGTACTGCTAAAGCTGCTCAAGAGTTTCTCAATGCAAAGTTATGTGATATTCTTCAGCGTTCAAGTCGGTCAACTGATCTCAACCCAACAGAGCAAGCTTTGCAGTAACTGAAAACTAAAATGAAGACAGCTGTAGAAAAAAGCTGGAATCCTCTCAAGACAGGAGATACAGCGTTTGATGATGTCCAGGGGTTCAAAACTTCATGTTGTTATTGACTAAAAAAATGGTTACACTTTTACCTGTGGAGCCTCTGAAAATGACGGACTGTTTAGCTGTACTTCCTAAACAGTTAAAGCAATACTTTTGTCAAACCCCTTGAATTAAAGCTAAAATTTAGCACTTCACTCACACCTTGATTATTTGATTTAAAACCCACTGTGATGGTGTAAAGAGGCAAAATTACAAAATTGGTTTCATGGTGCAAATAGTTATGGACCTAACTGTAAAAGCTGTCTATTAACATTAAGGGATCCAGTTCTCTGAGCTCAACAAAGAAAGGAGCATATTTTTCAAGAACTGCTCACATGTATGTATTTTGAAGTTACTGGACATCTCTATCCTAACAGCTAGTTTTTTTTTTTATTATTATTATTATTATTATTAGAAATATTTCAGGAGAATTTGCTGGGAAACAAATAATGAAACCAAAAGCTGAAACCAAAAAAAAAAAAACCATCCAGTTGAGCACTATACAATACTCACCTTGTATATAAAAAGTAATATATGTTTTAAAGCCGAGCCATTCCTCAGTGCTTTCTTTTCTCAGCTCCTCCTGCCTTTCACAGACAAATGCACATAGACAGATTGCCTTATGGCAGCTGCCACTAAAGCCAGCCTTCGTTGGCCAAGCAGCAGTTTGGGGGGATAAACCTTTTGCTTGAGGGCATCTTGGTGGTTTTCTGGAAACAAGTGTTTCTGCTTCATTTTCCCCGTTCACATTTTCCGAGACCGTGTGACGATTTGAACCACTGAGCTCGTAGTCAAGCTTCTCCAACATCTTAGGGTGGGTACGCTCGAGGATTATTCGGCTGAATTACAGTAAAACCATGTTTGACCATTCTAGGGAAAAATCCTGATCCAAAGCTAAAGTCAGAGATGACAGTTGGCACTATAAAGCGGTGTGAGGTGATATTCACTTTTCATGTGTTAAAGAGGGAACATTATGGAAGATGTGACTTTTTGTAATTTTATATTTGAATGTCAAATAAGGGACTAGTTGATTATAAAAGTGTCTTTTTGAATCATTTGGCACTCCAACGATAAACATATAATGTTCAAATAACAGTTATTGCTCAGTATTACTGAAAACAAAAAAGCTAGATAAAAAAAAACTAATAACAATGCACGGTAGAGAGGGATGAGGATGACCGCATCCTACTTCATCAGTAGTAATAGCAGTACCTTCATCCAGGAGATGGGGTAAAGCCGAAGCCAGCATTAATGGAGCTTGAGGATGCATCTGCATCCATTCAAAGCTGAAACACTGCTACAGGCTGGCGTCTGACACAGAAGAAATATAGACGGCTTCAAACAGACACTCAGCCGTGCTGAGCATGAGTCACACATCCAGAGCACACATAGCCATGTGCACACTCATACAGATGGCAGACAGAAAGAGTGTGAAGATGCAGACACTTGGATGCAGTCTTTATTGGATTCACAAAGCCATGTTTCTATGTTATTGCTGTCTAGACGAGGACAGGAGAAAAGACCGTGTCCCTCTATTGTTCAGGTCAGTCACGGGACATAAATAAGTCCATAGATTTGGCTTCTGTGATTGTGAGAGGGCTTACTTCTGATATTAATCACTGGAAACCGACATGTGGAACCTGCTTTTATACGATTTGTGGTATAAATTAAAGCCACACTCGCATATTTATCTGTTAGAGATCAGCAGAATAAGTCATTCACACACCTCAGCTGAGATGTGTAGGGATAACTCTTGGGGAGGGGGAGGGGGGAGAAAAAAGTAACTTTAGTCATCGTTCCAGTCATCACTAAAGACGAAGACTCGCTTTTATTTTTCAAATGCTTTTTTCCCACAAGCTGCAGTTAAATAAGCTGATTTGAATGACGTAATGTGCCACCCTTTTGGCTTAGGTTTTTCATCCTTAACAACTTCCTGCATGAATAGATGCAATCATAAAGTCCTTGAAAATCTTTACAGTGAAAGCTCTCTTCCTCTAAGCTAATATTCATAAATGTTTCTGATGTGACTCCGTCTTGCCTGGTGATGTGTATTGATTCTACACCTCAGTTACCTCATAATTGGGAAAGGGGATCTGTGTTTACTGGAAATTTCATGTCAAAGTTTGAGTGTGTTCTTTGGAAGTGCCTTATTTAATTATAAACCCTCCATCAGTACGGTGGGTGGCGTAACAACCAACCACGTTAGCTCGCTGACTTCTCATTTCTTAAACCTCACCTCTATGCCTCTGCCTTTAATTTTTTTTTTCTTAGCCTGCTCTAATTGCACCATATATGGCCATGAATCCAGGACAAGACAATATTATTTTTACATATGGTAGGGCTGTTGCACTAAAATGACTTAACTATTATAAACAAAAAAGACCTTAAAAATAAAAGCAGGTAACAAAATACAATGTGATGTATGAAGTGTGTCATTAGCTTGTCTTCCTACAACCTTAAAACTTTCATCGAGGTGTGAGAAACAGCCCACAACTGAGTTTATTTTCACTTTATATATATATATATATATAAATCATTTTTCGGCATTTGTCTCTGTTCACTCCCTTTGTTACAAAAAGCACTTTGTTTTGTAACTTTAGCCATTCTAACCACATCTGTACAAGCCATTAGGAACCAATTCCCTTAGCTGATCCTACTTATCAGTACTTTATGAAAATTTGTCGCTGTTTTTTTAAGGCTTCACCCTGGTCCCTCACAAATCATCAGTAGTAAGGATAGCACATGAGACTTTAGTGCATTTATCTTGTTGTTTTTGTGGAGGATGTTGTGCAAGCAACCCTAAGGACTTAAATATAATCACATCTGTAGTAGATCCTTCTCTGTGCTATTCTCAAAAGCCTCCAGTTTGCACATAGTAAAATGAGAAATGTTAGTAAAAAGCTTGAACTTCACTATTGCTGAGACCCAGGGTTTATATTGATACTGTAGAAGTTTGGAAACACGTGTGGTTCTAAACAACTTGAGAAGAATGTGAAATATTCTGGGGTTTTTTTGCTCTGACTAGCTATTCCAGTCAAGCTATACTGGTATCCAATGGAGAATTCCTATAGTTTTGACAGATTACTGGGGAATCCCGTCCCCACAATGTGTATCTGCAGTGTGTTGACAGAAACGCCTCCATGCAAAATGCATCCACAGTGACGCACTGATCACAATCAAAAACATACTTTGTGGAGTATAGGGCTCTGTAGTTAATAACATTTTCCGGTTATTATGTTCACTTCTGATGAGTATGAAAATAAAACATAGAAGATAAAAGAAATGACAGTGCAGTATTCCATTTTGCAGTGATGCTCTTCATTTGTCTTGTGTTATAAATCTGGCCCAGCTTTTGTCTTTACAGCAGCACGCTTTCACCCTGCCAGGCTGGGGTACTAGCCAAGATGGTGGAAAGGGTGCCTTCGAATTATCAGTTATTTATATTTCAAGTAAATTGACAGTTAAAGCGGCAATAAATAGAACAACATTGCAAAGTCAACTGTCAACATTCAATGTCTGTTAGGATTTTTTCTCATGGGATGGAATCAAAAAACAGTGAGCTCCGTTTTCTTTCAGGGGTTTCCAAAGAATTGTGTCACAACTTACAGACACACAATTTATGTTAGAAAACTTCTAGCTTATTTTAAAATATTAGCATGTATGCAAGTGAGGTGGGGAGTTAATAAGGACTGGAATAGGGAATTCTACACTTGTGGAATGTGCCTTGTGCACAACATCTGTTACAAAGATAAAAAGGTTTTAATAGGTATAAACAACCTCTAAACATGAAAAATGATCCTGTTGGGCAGTCAAACTAAAATGTATATCTCCGTGACCTCTGGTGACCTCCACAGAAAGCAATTAACCATTCATATTATCTGTTAGAAACAGACTGAAATTTGAGGGAATCCCTGAGCATTAGTGGGACTTTATGTTTTGGTCAAAACTCTGTTTCTGTTTTAATCTTCCATCTGAGTTTGGGGTGATAGCACCAATAAAATCCATCAGTATAATATGACTAAGGGTAAACTAATATCGGCAATAGCCCTCTTTCCTCTAAGTGTTATTTGCTCCCCTGATCAGGAAAGGATGTGTTTAAATCATTGACTTCAGACTCAGGTTCATGCCTCTAGATGGCACACCAATGCAGAGGCAGTATTCAGAAAGAAGCTAGTTCGGCAGTCAGCACAGAACCGTTAGGTCAAACCAGATGTGAAAAATAAGATGATCACAGATTGTAAGAGATTTTGCAAAAAAAGCATTAAAACACTAGAAAATCTCTTGAAGTAGTTTAAATACAACCAAAAGTTGACACAGTGATAGAATGACAGAGAATTAGCATGCTGTATACTCTATACTGAAGGCACATCCCTTTTAACTTATGCCTGAAGTATTGGTAAAGTAGTTAAGGTGATGCTTTTATGATATTTGTATTTGGTATTCATAAGTAGGCTAAGGATGGTAAGGAACTGACCTGGTTTCATTTCAGCTATGTGGCAACACAGCCCGGAACTCAGGCTGCTAGACTTTTTTTTTTTTTTGCAAAATGATGCAAGACAATGTTTTGAAAGTGTGGGAATAAATAGTGACATACTTGCAATATGATGTTTTTGTTTCTCAGCTATGTTTCTTGTCGAGCTCCCTGGGAGTTATTTAAAAAAAAAAAAAAAAATAAAACACAAACAATAAAAAAAAAAAAAAAATTTTTCTATTTT
>VUQR01013028.1:5161-17852 GCA_015108515.1 Hemichromis elongatus | reverse complement strand
AGGTGACCCTGAATCCTCCCTTAGTTATGCTGCAATAGACTTAGGCTGCCGGGGGATTCCCATGATGCATTGAGTTTTCCTTTCCAGTCACCTTTCTCACTCACTGTGTTAATAGACCTCTCTGCATTGAATTGTACCTGCTACTAATCTCTGTCTCTCTTCCACACCATGTCTTTATCCTGTTCTTTTCTTCTCTCACCCCTACGGGTCGCAGCAGATGGCCCCGCCCCTCCCTGAGCCTGGTTCTGCCGGAGGTTTCTTCCTGTTAAAAGGGAGTTTTTCCTTCCCATCGTCGCCAAAGTGCTTGCTCATAGGGGGGTCATATGATTGTTGGGCTTTCTCTGTATGTACTATTGTACAATATAAAGCGCCTTGAGGCGACTGTTGTTGTGATCTGGCGCTATATAAATAAAACTGAATTAAATTGAATTGAATATAGTAAACTCACTTGTTTGAATTGTATTAAGGTTGCTAACACTGACCAATAGTTGCTAGCTGTCTGCTATGTATCATCTCAGTGTTGATGAATCACTATATGGACCTCTCCACTGGCTTTGATTGCCATTCTTGTAGTATATTTTTATATTTTAGCACTATTAGATGGTATCTGTGGCTGAGTTACCTGTACAGTCTATGGATTCACCTTGCTAACCAAGCTGGCTAGTTAGCTAGTGTTAGCTGAGAACTTTACTCTCCATTCCAACCTCTCATCCATATATATGGTCACTTTTGGCTCTAAAAAAAAAAGCAAAATTACGACTTAGGGTTTCACAACAGCAGTCCATAAATCAATGGATGACATCACCCTGTAAATACTGTCTGACATATATACAGTCTATCTACGTAGTAGTCATTATATACTCATAGTCTGGTAATTGGCACATCTAGGAAACATAAGGTCATTGGCTGCTTTCAGATTAAATAAATTTCCTTCTCCCCCCCCCCCAATCTCATTTTTCATTCTGTCATTCATTGGAAAACCTTAAGGCAATGCTAAACAAACTAATAACCAGATCTCGGCAGGAATCTCTCCCTCCCTCTTTATTCCACTACTCTCAGCCCCTTCCTCCTCTCACAGTAGGGGATTTATTAGGGTGGGGAAACAGTAAATTATGACTTTGACTAAGCTTGCAGAGACACGCCTCAACATGACACAGTCATTTAGCCGACCCCCAAAACAGACAAATTTTAATAGTCCAAAGAATTACGGCCTCAGCACTACACCTCTGTCAAATGCACAACATCATCGCTCTTGAAGAAATGATTGTTATTGAAGTTTGGAGGTTGTGCTATGACATGTTTTAATGCTTTCAAACAGAGCGATGAACAAGTTGTAGGTAAAATAAGAGAAGTGTGATCACTGTAATAACACTCAGGACCGTAGGGTGTTCTGGTTCAGGTGTGTGTGTGTGTCTGTGTGTGTGTGCAAGCATGCTGACTGAACAGGAGGCGGACAAGAACATTTTATGAGGCGTCTCCATTGTTTCTCTGGAGCAATTTGTGCAATTATATCTGCATTTCCTGAGAACGCACTACATGTATGCAGATGAGGATGACTGTACATGCACACACATGCACGCACACTGTCAAATTACGAGGATGTTTCTTGGTTTTGCGTACAGGTGAAGTCATTCCTGTGGTAAAAGCTGGAATGCTGAGATTATTAAAAAGCCAGCGAAAGACATCCAAACTATGCCTGTTGATCCTGCACTAAGCTAGCAAGATGTTGCTGAATCAAAGTGGGAGGTCCACAGTTTAAGACAAAAAAAAGACAGAATAACACTGACTTTGCACAGTTGTAGAAAATAGTGGGTAGTTGTATTTGTACATTCAGCCAGCATGCTTATGTCAGAGAGAAGACCGCTGTGGTCTGCAGTCATCCACACTGGTTACAGCAACCCTAGTCACAGTTATTAACGTATCCACAGAATCCCAGATATTTGCAACATTTGCCAAATGGTGGGTGAGGCAAAAGATTTATTGTATTACCCTTTACAACTAGTGCAGCTGGAACTTTTAGAGACTGGGATCTGGAATGTTGGGATTCCAACTGGAATATTTAACAAGATTTACAGTTAAGCCAGTGACAAATAAGAGCTAGCTAGTCTTGTGTCAGGCTATATTAGTAATTATCATAGTAAGGATAGTAAAAAATATAAAGTGAGGTTCTAATTAGATTTGTAGCTATGTGCTAGTAAATTCAAATATAATACATCATCTGATAATGATAACTAATAACAAGTAATTAAAGTTATTTGAATCCATACTTATATATCGGCCGATATTAACTATCTGACACGGTATCAGCAAAAAAAGTCAGCATGAAACAGAAGAAAAACCTTTCAATCCTTAACACTTTTGCATCCCACACACTCACTTGGCAAAATGAAGAACTTTATGGAATAAAAACATATAGCTGTGGTAAGTAGCCACAATGTGAGTGATAAAGAGAAAACTACAGAGTACTGCTGTGCAACACATGACAGTTCTGCTTACGCGAATCCAGAGGTATGCCAGTGTGTGATACCTGCCCACAGCTCCTGTCATCGCTTTAGTAATAATAGGCCATTTCCACTTTATCAGCCCTGTGGCTTTTTGGACCCCACTGACTGAAGAAAAGGTACAGAGGCGAATACTAGACTGACTGTGTATATGTGTTCATGTTAATGTGCGTGCGCGGCAAATGATGATGATGATCATCACTAAACCAACTTCCCCCTGAAGCAAAACCACTACTAACCACATCCCTCCTATTTTATAGATAACGCCTCACAAGCTTGATGGGCCTCGAGTCATACCAGTCTATCCTGGGAGAGCACACTACAGATCACTTGGGTGTAGACATCATAAAGGTACAAATGGTCCTTGTGTGTGCTTGTGCACAGAGTCTGTGCAAAAGGTGTGCAACGGAAAATGCTAGGTTTGTTTCAACGTGCCTTTCCTGACCTTAAAACACACCTCGTTGAGCAAATAAGAGCACAAAGCAACACAGCTCAAAGAAAATCTGTGTATTTCTTAAAGAGCTTAACAATCAGGCCAACTTATGGAGTCAGAGTCATGAATCATCAACAGCCAATCAGATGCCAAGGCTTTTTCTTTTTAAAGAAAATTTTAAGTACAGGATCTCATTAAAAGTACAATTGAACATTATGCAAAGCAATGATATTCTTTAACTGCTCCTTAACATATAAGTCAATGCTATGCACACTTTATGGATGAAAAGGTTAAAGGAATTGTTATTATTTGCTTTAATTTTTTTTCAAAGAATCTGCCGATTAGTTTGTTTTACTCGCTAAAAGTAAAAAGAAAATTGCTTAGTCTGCAAAATACAGTTTACACATACTTAGATATCTTTTCTAACCCGTCTTGACTATTAGTGGGACTTTACTGCTCCTCTCTGTGTGAGTGTTGGTAGAGTGATGGATGTGTTCTGGACGTGGCAGTGAACAGCAGTATGTCAGGCATTGAGAGACAGCTGTTGGACCCCCAGTAAGGAAACTGTAACCAATAGACTCTGGAGCCAAACCAGCTCATTCCTCACATCACACACATGGATGAACTCTGGAGAGCTTCTGTTTGTGCCCCTGACTATCCTTCCCTCCGGTCTAAAATACACATGTGGTTTCAGATATGTAGTTGAGGACTAGAGTCCAGTCTAGGTATCAATATCAGTATCTGTTCCCCAATATGCAGTGATACGAAAATGTTTTGGTGCAAAGTCAGGCATCTTCTAAGTAGCTAATGAACTTGACTGCTGTTAATTTATAAAGAAAGACACACTGATTTTCTTTTTTAAACATATTTGTTAATGCAAGTGATTGGTCATTCATGTGGCAGTAACATTTCGGCATGTAGACACGGTCAAGACGAACGTCTGAATTTCAAAGACGCTGAATGTTTTGCCAGACAAGCTGGTCTGAGTATTTGAGTAACTGAGTAAATGCTTATGTATTGGGATTTTCCCACACAACCATCTCTGGGGTTTACAGTGAATAGCGTGAACAAGATGTTCTTCTATCGTTATTTTAAAAAAAACATTGCCTGGTCTGACGAGTCTCAATTTCTGCTCCGTCATTTAGACGACGAGGTCAGAACTTGGAGTCCAACCTGGGTATAATAACTAACCATGTCTTTCCCTTTATGATTACAGTGCACCCACCTTCTCATGACCGCTTCCAGCGGGATAACACACTATGTCAAAATGCTCAAATCAGCTCAAACTGATTTCTCGAACATGAAAACGAGAGCTCTTATGTGTGCGGTGAAACAAGAGACTTACATCATGGATGTTCAGCTGACAAATGCCCTATAACTGTGTGATGCTGTCCCGTTAATATGGAGCAAAATCCCTGAGGAATGTTTCACGCAACTTGTCGACTCGTACCAAAATGTTCAATCCATCAGTTCCTTTTATCACTGCTAGCACCTTTTCCTGACGGTTGCATATTACAGAACATTAATGTCAAACCTGTGATTGTGGAGTTTTTGGACACATCAGTCAAATATAAACATTCTTTTCTATACCTTTTTTTTTTTGGACTTAGAAATAAGGTTACATTGATGCGAAAACCTACGCAGGCCTACTTTTCCCCCCCAATAATATCACAGAGTGACAAAAAGAACTGACGGTTTGTGTTGTTAGCAACAAGACCAATAAACAAGCTCTGAACAGTGAAAATGACCTATTATCACTGTAATTTCTCTCTGTATATTACATTCTAGTCATACACTATGTGGTAATAATTGAAATCACCCAAGAATAATGCAGAGGAAAATTGAAAAAGGCTTTTCATTCAGTCCCTTTTCAAATGCCTCATCTTGTGATCCCATTATAACGCGTGTGAGTCTTCACACACTGAGACAAACAGCTCACACCTACAACACAATGCTCCTGATGTCCTGGGACTGTGTGTAGAATAGCAAGCAGCTTTTAAAGAAACATAAAAAATCCAGGTGTTAAACCTAAGCAACAACAGTGTGGCTCGGCAGACAGTTAAAGAAAAAGTGGATGCGAACACGCCTGTGAACGGGATGATGCAAATAAACACAAGTTCTGTGAACTCTTGCTTTCTTTTGCTGAAGGGCTGGGAGTGGTTAGTTCAGACTGAAATGTGAATTCTACCTGATTGACTTTGCCACCTGTATGTTGCACAGTTCAGTTAGAAAACAACACAAACCTGAATTTCCTGGACCCAAGCCTGTAAATCATTACTCTGAAGTGTAAATGATTGTTTTGGTCTATCCATTAACTGCTTTCATGAGATTGGAATTTAAATGTCTAATCCACAGAAGCCTTATTTGGGTGCACCAGTGATATATGATAATAAGTACTTCTCTGACTACTGAGGAAAACAATTAAGTGTATTGCACAAGGCTGTGGTCATATAGTGAATCAATAGGAGCGTTGTTTGCATGGGGGAATTAAGCACAGAAAAAGCAGAAACACAAACAGAAGCCAAGGATAGATACAGCCAACCAACTTTATCTGAAAAGAGCTTTTGTGATTGTCCACGTCATATAAAGAAAGACTGACACTATCTCACACACACAGAAGGTAAGGTAGAGTGGCAGTTCACATGACCCTGCAACAAGTGGAGTTTTTCTTAGATAATGCCACTGTTCACAGTCCCTGAGCTCACAGCTGCCACAATGTAGGACCTGCATTTTGTTCAGAAGGTCAAATGACAATAACCAGAGGTCAAAAATGCCTGCCCTGCACTGCTTCATCAGGTCATTTTAAAGACAGACAGACAGCAGACACTAACTGGTGGCTAAGCTTGATTGGCAACTTGGTTTTATGATTGACTGGCAAGAATTTGCTGACAAATAATTAAAAATAGTGTGTAAAATGTCACAGCAGCCTGAAAAGATTTGTGGAAGGCGTTTAATCAGTGAAGATCATTTCTGTTGGCTGACAGAAATACTGAGGCGCGTCCCCAAAAGTTGATTCTGTTCATGTGGACGTGGCGTTTTCAGCGGGAGAAACGTTTCGTCACTCATACGAGTGACTTCTTCAGTCTCGGCTGACTGCAGGTTTCCCCAATCTCATAAACAGTACATTTTTGCATGATGTCTGAAACTTGCACCACTGAAGGAACAATGAGCTGGGAGGTCAGTTCCTTGATCATTAATATGCAAATTCTCATGACCATTGATGAACAGAATGCACTTTTGGGGATTTACTTACCTGGATGATTGAGCATGCATCAAGACAATACAGGTGAGGACATGCTATGCTTTTAGGTTGGTGAGTGCCGCCATTTTTGCCACTGTTAGCCTCTGTTAGCTCATGTTAGTTGGTGTCAGTCCCATTTTCTTTGGAAAGGATAACACTGGTATGCTCAAACACCAAGTGAATAAACTCTAATACAATGTAAGGATGTAATCAAACTGTTTGGGTAAAGTGTGATTTTTAGGACATTAAGTAGCATAATGTTAGCTCATAACCAGTTGTTGCTTAGCCAGCTCAGTAGCTGTCTGGAAACGGGAGGGATGCACCGGCATTCTCTACCATGTATTTTTAATGGGTTTATTCTATGTTTTGTGAGAGTGCATCAGTTTGTTGAATACATAATTACACATTTACCACATTTTCCATTAAATAAACTAAAAAAAACTGACAGTACCTTTAGCATGCAGAAATGCAGTACAGTTTCACATCTGGCCCCTGTGATATGCAGGATGTACCCTGCTTTTTGGTCAATGTTAACTCGGAAAGGCTCCAGCTCCACTGCAAGCCTAAGTTTGAAACACTTATGTAAAAGGATGGATGGATCTTTATAACTCTATCTCAAAAACTGCTTCAGCTTACCTGCATCAATGTTGAAGAGAGAGGAAATGCTGCAGCTCATCTGCAAGCATTAAAGTTCTATAATGAGTCTATTAAGAGACGATAGCTACATTATAGACTTGGCAATCAATCCTGGCAGTGTTTTAGAAGACCGTGAGCAGAGTGTAGGCTAAGTGCTCACTACCTAATGTCAGTTCCTACCTGTGTAGTGACATCAGTACCAGGGGAAGGACATTGAGCGCCTCTCTCTCTCTCTCAATGCATTTGTTGGAGGGTTAGGAGTTGGCAAAAGGCCTAGGGCACTAGTGCAAGTAGCACTGGCCAATATCCCACTTTGCTGCAATGCATTACAGTGTGCACTAAAGTACCAGAAGAGAGAGGATGAAGCAGTCACAGGAGGGTCAGTGAGGTTGGAAAGGTTACTGTTTTACAGTTCTTATCTCTTCCAATAGGAAATATCCCCAATAGCTCCTCTAATGACTAGGAGCTGATTCTTACCATGAACTTGATGCACACACATACACAACCAAACACACAAACAGATCTTCACTGTAACCTAATCTGTAATTTGATTAGAGGCTGAAGGTAGAAAGCAGCACGGAGGTCATTTTCAAACATCACATGGGATGATGGGAGACAGAGAGAGCCATTGTTGTTTTTTTGGTTCTGCTGCGTAACAGAGGTGTCAGGACTGCTGCTAAACATCGAGCTGTTTTCACACATGCAATTGCAGATGAACTGAACTCTTCTCAACATTACCTGGTGGAACAGCTTTAACAGAATCAAAACGCTAGAGTAAGTAAGTTACTGACATTAAACAAACCTTACCCCAGCAGCTCCATTACTCCCAATGAAGCCAGTGTGGAAATAAACAGTTAACTATTCAGATAATTCAAGATGAGTGATTTATGGGCAACTTCAGACAGCAAACAGACTCGATTCTCTCGACATCGTCTGCAATTTAGGTGTGAAAATTATGGTTCGATGGATATCTCCCAATGATGTGTTTTCATTCATCTTTAACACTCAACATCAAAGGTCTTCTGCAACTGTACATCTATTTTCAGTGGTAAAAATTTGTCTTTTTACTGATATGAGTTTATACAAGCACATCTATACACGGAGACTAGAACAAATAATAGACAACGGTGGCTCGGAGCTCATGGGGTTTGTCACACACTACTCATCACCAAATATGAGAAACTGTACATCAAATATTGACTTGCAACTCTTTTAAAGGGTAATGTGCTGTCCTGTCTCCGAAGGACAAAATTGTACTTCAACGCGTGTGTAACTGAAGATATTTTGGGAAGGTGAGGCATTTTTTGCGTGGCATATAAAAGGTGGAGAGGATCTCTGTGCGAAACACTCAAGGCAAGGAGGTCAGGTGCTTCAAAGTCCAAAGTGTGATCTACATCAGCATTAAGGCCGGTGAGTGTGCTTATACATACTTCTGTACAGTTTACGGACGAGTATGTGTGAGAGTCACATTATCCAAAATGTAACAGGAGGATGTCTTGGTTCAAAAGCGCATCCTGACGATGTATCAAAAGGCAAAGGAAACCCATTATACCTCAGAGCTCCCTCTGTCTTCATCTATGTATCTGTATCTCTAGCTCCCTGTTAAAAGATGAGGCCTGGAGGGCTGGAGAAAACATACAAAGCTTCAATCCACACGTCTTAGTCAGTTCCTTTGAAATGCTTACAGATTCCTAAGCCGCTCCGCCTGTAGGTGCCAAGTGTGACCGAGGGTGTGGTGTGTGATTTGCCTACTCCACCTCCGCTACTCCGTATTAAAAAAATAAGCTACTCTGGATTGTTCCATGTGCACTCACAAATAAACGTCTGCTTGATTTGACTATGTATAAGCTCATACGACTAGTTCCTGTTCGTACTATGGTTACATGTTAATGTGTCACTGTTTAAACGCAAGAATTTTTTCCCCTTAACTTGACAAGACGGAGTTACTGTCAGTACAACACAGTTTGCCAGGAGGTTGTAAGCCGACACCAATGATGACAGCACTGATGCGACAGACACTGCTATGGATCAGGGTTCAAATCCCCTCACGATAGTAAACACTCAGGCCGCTGACGTGCCTGGGAGCAGGCTCTAAATCTAAAGAGCGATTTTTATGCATTCTAAATATCTGAGACCATTTCAGAAACTGGCTTCATCACTATGTAGAACATTTATGATAATGTTCCTCGTGCTTATATTTAGACAAACTCCTGACTTTTACTAAGAGATATTTGTCAATGGACAGTACAACAGTGTATTCAAGAATTAAAAAAATCAGATAAACCACAACATATGTTGTAATGTCATACATTCTAGTAGGCTTTAATAAACATTTAATATTTTAAAACTGTTAAACACTACAGCTGCTGTGATAGGCCTCAGTAAGTGGGACGATATGGACAACTATCTGGCTTTGTAAAGTAATTGCTGTCTCCTGCTTTTCTCTGACAAAAAGACACCTGAAAACACCTGTAAGAAACAAGTCAAACCTCAGATAATGTTAACATTTTGTTAAAACACGTCTTACAGTCATTTCCTGGGAATGTAATTTAATACAACCATGCTAGAAGCCCTGGGCTAATTGCTAGCAAGCTAAGTACGGAAGGGCTTTGAGCTAATGCTAGCATTATGGCTGGTTCATAGTAGGTCTGTATAGAACACCTTGAGTCTTGGTTATACTCCAATGTGGATAATGTAATGTCCACATTTGTAATGTAATTTCTCCACAAACAAATCCACATGGTTACAAAAAAAAAAAAAGAAAAGGCACATTAACATTCACAGGGACCCTCAAGTTCAATGTCTCATAATGAAATTTCCATTACTTGGACTTGAGCAGACCCACGCAGACTTTAAGAAGTCACAAAGACACAGAATTCACCAAAACAGATATTGCATCCACAATGGATATAATCACGTTAGCCAAAGTAAACTATGAGGAAACTGACACAAAAATGAGCTCAGAGTCAGCTGCGAGCCTGCAGCCTCGGTATGAGCAATAAAAGGCGCAAAGATGTAACTGTCAAAATTAATGAAATCAAGAAAAAATAGAAATCATCGGTGTCCGGATATATGGTAAAGTTAAAAACATGCTGGAAAATGATGCAAATACAAGAACTTTGTTTCATTCTATAAATATGTTGCACCTGCTTTTGGTTGGGAAGGTAAAATATATCAGATAAAGGTGAGCGTACAGCATCTGTACCTCTTTCCAGCTGCAGTGCACTTCATTTTTAAGCTGTTTAGGAAAGAGAAGATAAAAATTCAAATCATAATCTTAAACAAAATTATATTATTTGACATTAAATAAAGGCTTATTTTTACTTGTATGTGCTGTCAGTTACAGTTCTCAGAGATAAAAACTTATATCAGCAGGTTACATGAAAACATTTGCTTATGAACACCGACAGTGATTTTTCAGACTGATATTTTGAACTAGTGATGATTTTTCTTTCAAATCTACTGTGTTTGATGCTAATCCATGTATTCTAGGCAGCTAGAAAGATATAAAAAATTTGCTTTCGAATTAGTAAACATGTAGACTTGGCTGTGGATTTTTGCTGCCGGCACAGATTTAAGTTGATAAGAGACCACAGAAACCGCAATATCAACAATAGATTATAAAGAAAAACACATGCAGGGATTTCATGGAAATGTACCGTTTTGGGAAAATCAGATACTGACAATAAGTGAGACAAAAAGAGCCAACAATTTGAGAATCAAGCGTGCATCAACAAGTTTGCACACAGAAATTAATAACTGTCAAGATTACACCTGTCCCCGGCTTCTTCCCTGGCTGAAGGGGAAATGACTAAAACTGACACCTCTGTGAACACAATCTGGCATGAAGTCCTACTGTGGAGTCCAACAACAACACTCACACAGGATCAGTGTTAAAGCCCCAATCAAGGAGGCTTTTCTATGAGAGGGTAATTACAGAGAGATATCAGTTTTCAGGAAAGCTGCTGAGAGAAACGTTATCAGCCAACTCTGATGCAAAGGGGATTTTTATTGAAACCTGGCATTTAATCCATCAAACAGTAAATGAAAAAACCTTCTTAAAATTAATATTCTTTTATTTAGCGTAAGGAGAGCTTGTTGGTCACATTTTAGGACATCTTTTTGGACAGCATTTCAGCAGAATGGCACGTTTTTGTATAGTTTTAATTAAGCAATAGCCCTTTAATGGTGAACAGATATTGGTCTGTTTGTGCCTACGAACTCAATCCATTTAAGCCGTTTGACATTTCATCCTAATACCCACATTGTCAGTGCCAGTGCCAAGTCTTAATAGTTGTGACGATCACAGCCAAAGGTACTGCACATAGGGCACTACACAGGTATCAAAAAATGTTCCTTAGCAACGGCTAAGATTACATTTCTTGGGAAAACCCCCCCTAAAAGAAATGGTGAAGGGCAGAACAGGGTAGGTGGAGCACATTTATCAAATCTCACCAATGTTCTTCTTCCCAAGTTCTTAACTTCTTCCAAGCTTTTTTAAAGTAGTTGTGGTTTTTCATGTGAAGCGTGACGGCAGGTTATGGTTTGATGGCAAATTCTCTGCACTGAACTGTTAGTTAGCCATTAACATTGACTTTCTTGAGTTGCCTGCTGCATCATGATGAGTTTAATAAGCATGAGCTGTTTTCCACATAAACTGCACTGTGAGAATCTAGCCAGGACTTAGCTTTTTTTTCAAATCCTGTTTGTGGTTCAGGCTAAGGTGAAGCCTGAGTAGAGCAGGTGAGGGACCACATACATAATGATTTGCTTGCTGGGAATTCACGGGACTATTATCTGGTGCTATTCTTATGATTTCCTCAATCAGAACAATCAGAAATCATCCAGAGTTACACTCTGGGTACACTGGATTAACCCAATGACCCTGAATTGGAAAAGTGGAAGAAGATGGAAGGACCTTCAAAAGCCACTCAGAGCAGATTAACATTATGATAGTAAGGGCAATTTCCAGATAACTAGGGCAGCATGTTCACAGGCCTCCTTTCTTACATGTCGTCTACAGCAGTTAGCATTGCACTTACTGCACTTTGTGTTGGATGCATTCATACGCCTCTGCCAGGTGAGATCCAAAAAGGTTCAGGGCTGCAGTGCATGTGCGAAAATGGTCTAAATGAGTTTATCATTTTATGGCCCATGAAAAGTAATGCTTTACTTCCTCTGGCCTTTAAGGCTAAGAGTGGCCTGGACATTACAGGGTAAATATCAGTGATGGACCTAAAAGCCAAACCATTGAAGGTTTACAGTAACATCTTTTACAATTTGCACAGTCAGTAGCAACTAAAATTTGCAATAAAAACTGAGTTTTAAACTGATGCTACATACTGTATGTTTCAAATATATCCTCATGCAGTCTGAAGTTTGGATTCCAGAGCACAAGTTGAACAGAGTCACATTGTTTTTGTTACCAGCATATATTAGTACAAAATCTGGACACACGGTATGCCACCTACATGTGACTGCTATTCTAAATTTGTCAGTGTTGCTCTGACAACAAGTCAACATCAACTGCACTTGGAGCCGGTGTCAGCAAGGAGGAAGGGAAAAAAAACCAAAACAGGACGGATGTGTCGCTAAAAGTGGAGAGGCAGAACTTTATCTGGCACAATTTCTGCCTTTTACTACTCGATGTTTAATTCGTCATCCTCAAAAAATGAGACCACCTTCTGCCACCTTCTCCATCACAGTCGCACTTGTCATTCACTGGGATGACAAAGTAGGTGAATATATATATACATCCCCAGCCCCCACCCCTCCCAGCCACCATCGCCACTTAACATTCCAGCAGCTGGTCATAGCATATCGTGACGCATGTAATGTCACACTCGTGAGCCGTTAGCGAGGAGCAGAGCCCCCCCCCCC
>VUQR01013026.1:21187-32963 GCA_015108515.1 Hemichromis elongatus | reverse complement strand
TGGTGTTTGCCCCCCCCCCCCCCCCCCGTCTGCTTTATGTTGTCCACCTGCAGGCGGCTCTTCACGGAGTGAAATTTAATAACCAGACTTTGCGCCTGGCTTGGCATAAGCCTGTCACCACTCTCACTACTGCAGATGCTGACGAAGCAGAACCAGAGGAAGATGAGGTTTGTGGATGTTTCTCACCTTTCCTTAGTGTTGGCACTGTTGCTTCGGTGTGGGGGATTTTCTGACACATGAGCCATAAGGAGAACGTTAGACTTATTTCTTCCTCATGCTGCTATTAAATCCACTCAGTAAAACTTATCAAATATGTTTCTTGTATTTAACATCCACAAGGGGGAGCTGTTACACATTAAAGCGGGAACTGTCCTAGGATTGTACTGAGCAGACAAAATATTAAAACCAGCTGCTTAATATTGCATCCCATCAGCCCTTCTCTCCCCCATACTTAATCTATCATGGCACTGGGCTACACTGGCAGCAGATTCTTTGTGGATCAGGATTTCTTCCAGTCCATCCCACCACTGCTCGGCCCAGCTGACATTATTTTGGACTCCACATCGTGTTTCTGAGGATGTTAATAAGTTTTTGTGGATGTCACAATTCTGTGTGTTCTTACACGGCTGCCCGAGGGTCCCATCAGAGTTGGCATTTTCACTAGAAACAGATGTTTTGTGGAGTTTTCTGCATTATTAAGCACATGTAGTAATGTCAGTTTTTTTTCTTTTGTCCTATCAGTACCCAGAAGAGTCTCTAAGTGATGATGCGCTGCTGGCGGATGACGATGAGGAAGAAGACGACAACGAGCCCCGCCCCTGGCGCAGATGAGGATCGCTCAGATGTGTTGTTTTGTTTTTTGTTAGTTTTCTTTTCTTCCTCTGGTCACACTGGTGTGGAGGAACTTTAGAGAAGATTTCAATGCTTGCTTATAAATCAGCAAGATACATTTCACTTTGGCTAGATGTGGTTTTTTTTCCCCCTAGAATTGCTGTAACTGGCAGAAAAACCATGTATAAGGTTAATGAATTTCATTGTGTATACCAGATGCGACAGTGCTGAATTTTGTTTTTTATTGCTCTTAATGTAGACATTTTTTTTCTTTTTTATTTGGGTTCACAGAATACAATTAGTTTGTTGGGACATATGACAGCTGATCACTCAAAGACACATTTTCTGGAACTTCTAAAAATAAAAAAAAGCTGTATTATAATTTAAACAAATGACTGTAGCTTTTGCAGAGTAGTGTTAGGTTGACTGGTTTAAATGCTTGTGTGTAAATATTTTATGAATGACTTTAAGTGATTTGTATGAAAGCTTGGCTTCTAAGTTCTTTGCTTTACTTTGGATTGTACAAAAAATAAAGAATTGAAATGGTCTGAAAACATCCTGCCAAAAAAACAAACAAAAAAAAACAACTTCCCTCCCTCCTCTCCCAAAAGAAAAAAAACAAAACAATTGGCGGTGGAGAAAAAAAGAAACCAGGCAAAAAAAAAGCTGAAAAAAGACCATTTCAAAAAAACAAACAAAAAAAGCCCTTCATCTTCACCTAAGAGCAAACTTCCTAAAAAAAAAAAAAAATACCCAAACAAACTCAACAGCTTTAACTGGAACTGGTAAGTGCTATGTAGCACCAAGTGTCATATAAAGGTAAGGCAGGCGTCGTGCTGTATATCTGTTTTTTGCAAAAAAAAGTCCAAACAAGTCTTTTGTGTAGTTTGACTGAAATATTGATAATTTGAAAACTGATTCAATAATCTTTTACAACATGCTTTTGTGTTTGTTTTTTTTTCCCCCCCGCAGGAACTGGGCTGCAGCATCAACACATCCTTCTCCAAGAAGCGTCAACATTTTACACTAATCTTATTGTATCACTAATCTCGTATCGACTGTATCAGTCTTTATTTGGTGCCAAGCTCAATGTGATGCTGTATTAAAATACAGAAATATTTTATGAATTGGGGATTGATTATTGTGTCACATTAAGATGTACGCGAAAAGTTTTAGAGAACTTTGTTTACATGGCAAACTGCTGTGCTCTATTATAACCGGAGTAATTATTGTGCTTAAAAACTGAAAACTAAGTTACAATTTTTACGTCAGTCACCATCATGAAACAGGTTTATGAATCTGTGAAACAGCTTAGTGTTGACATTACGTGTAATTCGGGATTTGTTGTTCTTGTACCAATTTAAGGGGTTTAGCAAAAGCATTACATTAACTTTTTAGGTAACAGCCATTTTTTAGAGGCACAAAAAAAATTAAACACATGACTGACTAGCAGTCTATGATAAATGAAATGGATAAACGTGATACAAATGATGCAGAACCATGCAACATCATCTATCAAATAACTAAGGCAGTTTTATTGCATGGACATGTATGGCTGCTCGTGGAATCGGGTCACTAGTGTTTATTGATGTAACTGCTGATAGAAGTGTGTGAACTGTGGAGTGCCCAGGGCTTCACCCTCTGCTCACCCTGAAGAATATGCTTTACAGTTAGCGAAGACAAACCCGATGACAAAAAGACTCACAAACCAGCAGCATCTGAAGGTAACTGCAACTGTGCAGGCCTAGCAGAATATCTCAGGTGAGACATTTGGTGATGCCTATGTGTTCTAGACTTCAGGCAGTTATTCACTACAAAGGTTTTTCATCCTAGTATTGAAACAAATCCTTATATTGAAAGACTATTATCTTTGATTAGTTGTTTTTGAGCCTCTGAAAATTAAAGCAATTGTAAAAACTTCATAAAAGTTGATGTAAAGTTGAAAGACTGCACTTCACTGATATTTTGATTGAAAAATCTACTGTGGCGGTATACCAAACACTTACAGACCTAACTGTATTCAGGCTAGGCCTTGCTTAATTGATCAAGATGACACACACCCACAATCTGTCTGGGTTACACAGAGCTGCCACAAAACAAGGCACATTATATGAAAGATGACCAGAAAATGTTGAGAAGCTAAAAACTACATCAAGAATGTGAAAATAAAAACTAACGTGTGCTTACTTAGACGCTTCCTTTTAAACATCAATGAATGTGAGTGGTGGTGTTGGTTAAAAAGGAATTTTGCTTACTGTACAGTGTTTGTAGCCTGCGCTACACCTGCAGAGAGGCACTCCACAATCCCTCAGCCATGAATGAGAGGGGACAAATAACCCAATCAGCGTTTGCTAGTTCATTGTTCCTCTGCCACCCCCGGTGCCTGTCAGGCTTGCAGAGATAATTGTGAGAAATCAGATTTGCTCTCTTAGAATATCTGCTGTTCATCATTTAAACTCTTTCCCCCTGTGCCACCACCAGAAATACGTTCCCTCATCCCTCCATCTCTCAGTATGGGAGGGTTTCCGCCTCCTCCTGCCCTCATTTACCTATGGTGCCACCAAGACTCATGCAATCGTATTCTTTGATAACACAACCAGCTGTACTTTGACCTGCACACTTCTGTTCTTGAGGCAAGGCCCGGTACATCTAACTTGTGAAGTTGCTGCGTGGATTGACACACATTTTCCTGACAGTTATTTAATAGCACTTCATGGAACAGCTGTACGAATGAATGAAAATTTTGAGTTTGTGTCCCAGGCTGTCTGCAGCTGTGACCAGCATGCAGAAATGTCCGAACCTGCCTCCCTATTGTGTCTCAGTCGGAAGAGTCTATTTATACGCTCCATGTGAGCTCTGAAAATATGGGATAACTAGTTTATCACCTCCATGTCATCCATTAGATACAATTTTAGTTTCTGATTTGTGTCAAAGAGACAAATGGCATCAAAACTTGGAATAAACTTCATATTGCAATTTTTCCTTCTCCTATATAGAAACTGGAAAAAAAAATCCTGTAATGTGTAAAATGCAAAACAGATAGCAATGATTTACCAATCTTTCCAGTTAATTACAATACTGTCAACTGCATTGTTGTTCATATTATAAATAATATTACTATTTCATGTAGAATAAAGAGAACATTTAAAATGCGGACACTAATATTCACTCGTTTCATTTTTGACATAGGATTTAAGGCTCATTTGTCTTCTTGTTTAAATGATTTTATCATATGAGGTCCGTTTAGCACCATCTCCATCTGCCCTCTGGTGGGCAAACTAGGCAACGTCAAGACTCATAACGTTGTTGAAGGGTGTTTCTCTCATCTCTACTTAACTTTTCATTGATCAGCTTTTATAAATTAGTATGCAGATAGATCAGCAAAGAATTCATGTTGGCCAATAATACTGGCTTGTGGATAAACAAAAACAATAACAATAGTACATCTCTAATTCTCAGCACTTGATACATTATCTTTGTACTATTTTCAGTGAAATATCGACTTAACATAATTTCCACAAAGCTTTTTTCTGTTATTTCTTTACATTTTAAACAGTGTCTCCACTTTTTTGTTTTTTAGAAATGGGGTTGAATGTGTAACTTAAAAAAAAAAAAAGATATGTGTGTTGAAAGCCTCACTTTTGTTTGCTTGGAGATAAGCTGCCTGTCAGTGAAAGTGATTGTAGTTCCTTTTTGAAGCCCTAAGGGCCTCAAGAAGTCGGTCACACAGATATGAATCATCTAGGAAAATGCATCACATTAATGACTTGTAATGTATTCAGATTAATTTGAATAATATTCCTGCCTTTTTTACAACACAAAAACACTGCTGCATGTCAGCTAATACCAATTACTTCTATGCCAATTTGGTAGATGTACAAAAATGATCCTAATGGATGTGCTAATGTAATCTTTTGGTCACTTAATTGTGTGTTTCTTTATCACTTTAAGGTGGCAATTTGTAGAAATTGTTTCTGATCTAAAATCACTTGTGACCCCTCCCGACATTGCTCTGAGCTTTCGCACGCCTCGATCCTACTGCTACAATGCCAGTTCTCTGTAACACTATTAATATTTTATGTGATCACGAGCTTCCATAAGCAAATTTCAGTCCCTAGCAAGTTGAGCCAAAGCATGATTAATTTAGTATTTATACCCGACAACCCTTTAAACAACACAAGGCCCCCGGCCACAAAGCAAGGCACAGTTTGAAACAAAACTAGCAGCCTCTAAATCATAATCAGCACAGTCATTCAGGATTATTTGAGTTTGGGGACTCATTTTTTCTGTAACAGCAGCTGCAGTTCTGGTGTGGAATCACTGAGTTTGTGAGGATGGCAGCCACAGACAAGACAAAACTTTTGTCTTTGTTAGAAATGGCTTTCCATCAGTGTCATTTTTTTCAGAAATATTGCTGTATTAGATTTAACAAAGCCCTATGACCTCGTCTGTTGAGCGCAGATTACAGGTATCACTCTCTCAGATGAGTGGCAACACAAATTCAAGACACAGATGCCTCAGAAAGATCGGATGCTTTAGGCTCTGTGCTGGGATGGCAGTGCTCCAGCTAATCTGTTTATAAAAACAAGGCAACAACTGGAGCTGAACTTTTTCTTTTTGGTTTCACTGGAACACATCAGCTTTGTTTCTTTGTGTCTGTAAATTCAGAGCTATCTATGTGTTTTTTCTTCCATGCACTCTTTACATTACATTACGCGGACAAGCTTATTTAAGGTCTACTTACTACTATCTCAACTCATTCATATATGATAAACAAGGGTGATAATTCACTATATTTGTTATCAACAAATATACATAATGATCCACATATTAATAACTAATTAATAACATAGAAATTAAATGTAATTATGTGATTTTTGATAAAATATGATTTTTAAAAAATACTTTTTGCATGTATGTATTTCACGTTTTTTGACATAGAGAGATGTGAGTTTAACTAATAGTCCTGCTTTGTCCCTGTGAGCAAGACAGTACAGCACTAGGACCCTGAAACTGACCTCACCAGAAACTGTTGTAAAGCACAGAAGTAAATCTATATTTAATTTGATATACGTACATATCTTCAATGTTTTGATATTTATATGTTTACACATATAATTTCAAATCAGTAATAATAAATTGTGTTGAATTTACCTAGTTGGTTTTCCTGTATTTACCTGTTTTTAAGTGTAGGACTTCCTGGCTTCTAATTGGTTAGTGAAGTTACACGTGGGGTCTAAACAAGGAAGTTGGGTTGGTGAAGTGTAGCAGCAGGAAAGGTCTTCATCTTGCTGTTTTCTAATAGTTATAGAGATTTAGTACCATATAATAAACCCTAATGTTATACTGTCATCAATTTATTTAAACCTGTGCTTCTCCTACTGAGAAATTTCTTAATTCCTTCCATAGAAAAGGTCTCTCAGTCACAATAAAAGCTGCTCATACTCATATTTAAAAACTGGCATGAAGTGCATGCTTTTAGGCCAAATCTGAGACACAAGAGTAAGTACATAAACAGATGCATGACTAACAGCTAAAGTGAAAGCTAGTCATGTGCCTGGACACTACAAGTGGCTCTTTGATGCTTTATCTGCAGTATTCTCATCCCTGCAAGGATAACTGTGTGTTTCAGTACGTCATTCAGAATCTAATTAGACTACACATTAACATGATCACTGCACAGTTCAACTTCGTTAAAGATAATCTCTGCGCAGACTCCTCTGGACAGGATAGACCACGCCCACTGCATTCTCTCCTGCTATTGATCAGTACAGTGATTTGCAGCATGTAATCCAATGCTCTGTGACAGGCTGTAACTGAGGTTAAAGATGGCAATTTAATTATGTGTCAGAGGTCATATTAAAGGCTGACCCCTTGACCCATTACCAAGAATGATAGTGATAACCTTGTGTTATTGTTTAAACTGAGCAACATAACAGGCCAGTAGGAGGATGCAGTAAAGTGATGCAAGAAATTGGATTTTCCGAGGACATGAGAATTTGAATGTTACTATGATCAGCTTTTGTTGCCTTTTTTTTTTTTTACTTGCACTCTACAGTGGGTGTGTTGGAATAATACAATTTTACAAGCTCTTTGCATTATTAATAAAAAAATATGTGTGAAAATCTTGCATTTGCTTGGTAATTTGTACAACTGTTCAACATCTGTTCTTTTGTGTTTGTCATTTATGAATAAAAAAAAGCATTACCTGAAAGAAGAAAACTTGAAATGAAAAGCTATCACTCAATAATTTTAATTATAGTACAGCTTTAATTAAATGTACATTTGTTAGTTACCATCACAGTTTTAAGCCACACAATACAACTGTGTGAACACAACTGGTCGGCTCTGTTGTCACAATTAGGACTAGCTAGCTTAATTTAGCAGGGAGACTAGCGAAAGAAACAACCAAACCCAAAACAGAAATAGTCGGGCACATAACATCTATTACACTTTAGCTCCTAAATACATTACACACTCCGATCCCTGATAACCATCTGTGTGTGCTCCTCCTATCAGGCAAGCTTCAGGTCATCCCTCACAGGCAGATGAAGAAACGGTTTCTTTGAAAAAGGCTGTAACACTGCTGAACTCAGACATTTCCACAGTGAATGAGAGGCCTGTGTTTACCTTTCACTGGAATGTGGACAGTATTTACTCATGTGCTGCTTAAGCTGCTGCATGATGGCGCTTTTGCTGCTCATACTTTTGACACCCAACTGTTTCCAATATTTATACTTTTACTTAAAAAGAAAACACACAAAAAACATTCATTAATATTATAAAATTGAAATGCTCTGTTTGAGGATGACTCTTGCAGTGTCATCGTGTTTGCTCATAGGTAATGCATTTCAATAGTAAGATGTTGAGGTGTTCACAAAATAGTTGGATTTTGTTGCCTGTAGACAGAGCCGGGCTGAGCTATGACTGTGATTTTAAGTCTTAATGAGAAGCTAACCAGCTGCTGGCTGCAACTTAATTTTTAACAGACGGACATCAGAGAGGTATCAGTCTTCTCCTCTGACTCATGCTGCGTTCATTCACATCACAGATACTGTATGATGCCTGTGGAAAAACGGTGTGTGAATGTTTAGGATGTGAGAGTGTTTTGGAAACATCTAGAAATGAAATGGAAATTTCACAGTAAGTTACTGAAAGCCTCACAGGTAAGGTCTTCTTTTATCTTGGGGTAAACAACACTAGAAGTCAGATGGTAGATTAGATTTAACTGACAGATTAAATGAAAAATCACTCTATGAAGTAAGGCTTCAATGAGCGAATATCCACTCATGGTGTGACCGTGTCTTTGTATTTTGAAGCCGGGATGTCTTTAAATATCTCGATTAATGTCTCCAGTAAATTCTGTACATTTTTTTGATAAAACAAATGAGTCTCTGACTTGTTTATGATGCTGTGAATGAGTACAAAGTTTTTATGTTGTGTCATTGGGCCCTTGGGTGTGAGCACTGTCTATAGCCAGCCACATATGCAAATGATTGGGCAATTGTAGATATACAAATATGTACCCATGGTCCGCACGGCCTAATGGCCTCCCTCCCTCTGGCTGGCTCAATGGCTCATTTAGATATCTGCTTGGTTTATTATGTGAATAAGTCACGCCTGGCTTGTTACGACCCTCCAGGTTCCTGTTTCTGCTGTGTAGCTGAGATGTGTGGCGCTCAATTAGGCTGCCTGGCTGGCAGAGTTAACCCTTTGCGCCAGATAAGCTGTGTTTTTCCTCAGCCATATGGGGTTGGTACATTTTTGGGGGGTGGGTGGGTTCCAGGCTGGGATCAAAAGATCAATCCTAATACACTGCTACCAAGCTGACCTCTCAGATGTAATAAAGGCGCCATCTTTCACCCTTGGGGCCTATTCAGTGCCTCCCACCCCATGAACAAACCTGGTATCTTTAAATTAGCTGACTGGCTTGCCCTGCAGGTAATTGCATTAGTTTATCAATGTTCAACACAATTTATTACTTTACTCTAGCACCACTAGGATCCTGGTGTTAATGTCGTCTGTGAGAAGACGGGGAGAAGCCTTTGTGTTCGAGAGTGTGCGTGAATGTACGGGTCTCTTTGCAAATAAAGAAAAGTAAACACAATGACACCAAAGAATTCAAATTACTGCTTTATTGCCAGTCGTACGTTTTATCTGCGCTGGTATGCTCTTAACAGCGAGCAAGGTCTTAAATGTGCATATTTGGACCATATTATTACCTTACATTTCACTTTGCACGAGTGCACATTCATATTGCATTACCCATGTTATTTATTGGTGACCTTGCTGTTGCCTTTGAGGTGTTGAATTGGCGCCTCCTTCTGCTTCGGTATCCATCCCAGCTCTTCTCCACCCTGTCAGTGATTGTTACAGCTCCGGCACTTAAACGTCATACGACAGCAGTCTTATTTGCCTTAATAGGTGCTTCAATCAGATTGTCTTTCATTACACTAAACACAATATTACTGTCTCTACTTTTCAATAGAGTTCTCTGGCCAGAGGCAGCTGTGTGCCTCCCTCACATCTGTATGCATTATGGATCTGTCTGAGGTAATAAACAGACCCTGCTCTTATTCCTGCTTCCTGGTATCATTATTCCTTGCCCCTCAGATGGATTATAGCCCACTGTGCAACATGTAGATGAGTGGCGCTCCTCTGATTGCCTTATGGCCATCAGGCTTTGCATATTTACTGCCCATGAATCACGGCTCGCAGGAAACGCGCAGCACCATATTCAGATCCTCCTCCCTCCTCCAGTTTTTATGCTCCGCTTTGTTTTACACTTTCTCTGTCATTCGCTTTCTCATTTTCAGCTCTTTTTCTTCGTCTGTCTTTCTCTCACCGCTTCCCTCCTTTCGAGTTCTTCTTTCATTGTCTGTCTGTTCCCTTGATCCTACTCCTTGCATTCCCAGCTGCTTAATTAAAACATGTATTATTAATACGGCTATATCTTTGTCCATCTTTCTTCCCCGTTCATACGACTGCTACATTAAGTGTAAATTGTTTCGCTGTAATTCCCCTTTAATGTCCCTGTTACAATCAGTGTTTCTGGTGTGCAGAGGCAAGGGAGGGCAGAAGAAAAAAAAAGAGGGTATCTGACTGGGATCACAGGCTTCTACTGTAACTTAATGTTTGATGTGTGGCTTGCATACTGCAGGCCCTGTAATTAGGTCTGTTTTGCAAGTCAAATGTATATGGTGCCAAAATGCAAAATAAGAGTTAAGAAAAGAAAAGAAAGTTGCCAGATGTAGCAGGGTTTAGGGTGTGGGGTGTTCCTACCCAGCCACAGACCCATCTTTAATTTGTTAACACTCATCCTACCGACATAGTTAACATACGTGGACTACCGACTGAGATCCCAGGGGACCCCAAGAATAATTTACTGCATGAAATTGAATATAACAGCAAAATAATAACAGCAAACCTTATTACTACTCAGTCTTATTAGTTATATCATTAATGTCATTTAAAGAAAAAAAGTGGCTTATTTATTATCTGCCAGTATTTTTGCACAGTTTGTTTAATATTACTTTCAGATTTACAAATACAAACCACATTATTACTTCTTAGCTTATTTAGCTTTTGCCTATTGTAGTATCACAATTTTTTAAATAATTTCAAGTAAACACTGTTTGTCTTAGATTCATGGGTTATATCAGTCAAATATAAAATAACTAAAATATATACACAACTAGCCAGTTTGGGGATATAATCTCTCCAGCATGTACTTGGGTCTGCCCCAGGACCTCCATTGCATGCCCAAAACACCTTTCGATGAGGAGAAGTATTGGCTCTACTTTGAGCAACTCCTAAATGGCCAAATGCCTCTATTTCCAACACCCTTGAGAGGAAAAGTATTTCTTCTGCTTGCATCCTTGAGCTTTGTTTTTTGAGTTGATACCTAGAATCTGTGACCACAGGGGTGGGCAAAAACGCAGATCAGCCGTTAAATCGGTAGATTCATTTTTGCGCTCAGCTCTCTCTTCACCCCAGTTGACAAGCGTAGTGTCACCATCAGTAGGTGTAACACTTAAACAACTCATACTTAAACTACTCCATTTGGGGCAGTGATTCATTCCGAATCCTGAATCAGTGCTCCGCTCTTTGCCAACAGAGAACCACAGCTTCAGACTTAGAGATGCTAATTCTCATTCCATCCACTTCACACTGGGTGGAAAATGCCCCAGTACAAGCTGGAGGTCATGTGTGGATGAAGCCAACAAAACCACATCATCGGAGAAAACGAGAAATCACATCCTAAAACCACCCTCCACCCTTTGGCTGCTCCTAGAAATTCTGTTCTTAAAAGTTATGAACAGAATCAGAGACAAACGGCAGCCCTGACAGAGACCATCAACCATGGTTGTACAGGGACCGCATAAAACTAAACACAGATAAAAGTAAACACAGGCTACATGCAGTTATAACACACAGTTTGCCTCATAATATGCTCAGGGCAAGCTGGAAAGGGATAGGAGGAGCAAACAGTTGCTACCTCCCTGACTGTGTTTCGGCAGCAAAGTAACACCTTTTTCGAGTGGATGTTCCAGCTGAGCGTTGGACAGTCACATCAGCAGGTGGAGTTTTCCATCACTCCCAGGAGGGTCATTGCTGCTCAGATGGGGGCTTGCAATGTAGCAGCATCAACTCTTCTTGTCATGTGTGGTATGACCAGGGCATCTCTCTGTCTCTGGTAGATCTGACGACATCTCCGATGATAGCTTCCAGTTTGGAAAAGTCAAACTAAGTTTTTCTTTTTAAAAATCACAGAGAGAGGGCCCCTAGCTCTCCTGGTATTTCTAAAATACAATACATAAAACAGTGATGTGGCATCATTAGGAACAAACTAATTGACAAAAAAATAATAAAATAAAAAAAGAAGAAAAACCCTGTGGCTTTTTACATCCATGATCTTTTTTTTTTTTTTTTTTTTGTTTATCCC
>VUQR01013026.1:4180-21167 GCA_015108515.1 Hemichromis elongatus | reverse complement strand
TTTTTCAGTTGATACCCAGAACCTGTGACCACAGGGGTGGCCAAGAATGCAGATCAGCCCACTCTCTTCCACTGTTGAACTTAATAACAACTATCAACACCCACAGGTTTAAAGTTTTGCAGCCAATATATTTGCTTTCTTTAGGACAAATCCTGATAACATTGGTTATCTTCAGGTCCAAATTTTAATCTGTAATTTCTTACTCTTTGACATAATGTTTACATTGTGCAATGTTTACAAGTTTAGCATACTTACAAAGAAGCCAGAGTTCGTCAGTGAAAAGCCTATTCACATTTCCATTACAACTAACTGACATCAGTTGCACCAGCAACCACAGCAGTTTTCCCCTACTGGATAACAGTTGTTATATATTTCTGGCTGTCACCACAGTGGATGGATCTGCAATTTTGATTTATCCAAATTTTCTTCCTGATGCAACAATCCTATTTTTCTGATCTTGGGACCAGCAATGGGAGTATACTGCTGGGTTTGTGTCTTCTCCTGGTCTTGAACCAGGGATTTTTTGTGTTTAGTGGGAACGTGTCCATCACCACATTGGAGCATGGTTAAATCAAAACAATGGGGATAGGTTCACATGGCTGGGGTCTTATTTAAACATATATCACGTTCTGTCAGCTTCAAAATGAAGAGCCTTTAACAACTCTTACATATTGGATTACTGACCACAATATTAGAGACTTTATGTTAAAACCCGAGTAAACCAAAGTGCTAGAATGGCTGAAGTTCAAGTAGGTGTAGGCAGAAAAAGGTGTTTGAAGGTTCACCAAACAGAGTTTGGTGCATGAAGAAGTAAGCAATATATATTATTAGTTCATGCACTTTTTGTCCTCTATCAAAGGCACTTTTCTTTATTTTCATCTACCCATCATGTCTAATAAGGTTGTGTTGGTGCTTTACCATTTATCTGTCACAGAGTGCTTAGTCTACCATTATTGATTGGAACAGGCCAATTGACTGGGAGGGCGCTGTAAACCAGGCGATTTAAAACCTACATCCTTCATTGTCACATGATGGGCGCAGAATGAGATCCTAAGAGGCAGAATGAGGGCAGTGGCAATAAATAAAGCGAAGAAAATATAATCTGGCAGGGTGACATCGACTGTCAATAAGAGCGCCATCTCTAATGCCATCAGTGTGATTATCAGGACAGGGATGATGAGCTGTGGTGTGAGGTACTGCAAAGGCATGGGCCTTGTATCTGGGCCTCTGGTGAGACAGATGTTGTGCATGAGAAATGGCACAACTATCATGTCACATGGAGGCTCGCCTGCTCCATATAGCGAGTGCATAACAGGAAAAGAGTGTGAGGGCCTGATAATATCGTAAAACAGTGTTTAAATATTTTAATTTCATTTGTCAGAGGGGCCCCTCCCTTGTACTCCATTACCCCGACAACCATCCTTCATCAGCTGAATGAGTGCATTATTCATTAGCACTAATTATTTTCACATAATGTCTGCCCCGATATATTTAACCTCCACATTACACCCAGGATAATGGCCTTGTAAAATTGAATTGTGAGAAAGAAGTGGAGTTGGGAAGCTCATTTAAAGAACATCAGAGGGAGGGGAAAAAAAGAGTGAAGGATGTGCAGGAGGGGCTTTTTGAAGCAGCTGGAGTGGGGTGGGGTGTGGGGGGTTGACAGGAAGAGTGTTAAGCACTTTGGGACATGGAGCCCCAGAAGTGATGGGACATTTGTTCTTGTCTCATTTGCATGCTAAGAGAAGAGCCCAGTGGTTCACTGTTGGGTTGACGAGATACCCAGATGCCCCGTGGGTTGAAGGTGCCCTCCAGCAAGAGAGTTAAGATTAGCTCGCTCTGACCTGACACAAGACCTCAACCATTAATATAAAAACATGTGACCCGGGACAGTCGCAGCAGAGGCTTGCTTTCGCCTCGATCGCCATCTCTCCTGTCTCTGTCTTTGACGCCAATCTTGGCCTATGAGGAATGACGGTTTCCACCTTTGAAACTGAAGACCAAGGAAACATATATTGACATATTCATTTCCCATTTGTATATTTATCAATTTGTAAAATATAAACTCAAATAAGGCATGTTGCTCTGCTTGCTTGATTTGTGAGTCCCCCCCACCCCACCACACACACAAAGAAAAAAAAAACACACAAAATGGCTTTCATGCATCAGATGAAACACAAAAATTACTTAAAAAGTCTCGAGAGAAGGCTTTGTTATAAATATCAAGAAAAACGTTTGCTTCTGCGGATACATGAGAATGATCACAAACGGCTAAATATGAAACAAATGCATACAATTCAAAAACTAGAACCACAACTTTCCTTTTTGAAAAATACAAAAAGGAGCTGCTGTTTCGCCAATTGTTTTTCCTGTTTTCCTTCTGCAGGTTAACTTTGTTGCTTGGAAATCAGCTGCCAATCAGCGATCATAAATATATGATTGTGCTCTGAGCCGGCACAGTGTGGGAGAACGAGGAGATAGGAGATACTGCAGCCACTTACATTGATCAAAATGCAAATACACAAGTGTATGCTTCCATATTTATGGGGAATGGAAGAGGAAAAATGTTTCATATTTAATCTTTTTGCAATTAACCAAATATTCTTTGGTTACTTGAGTTTTTATCCCCACTCTCCAACCTGGGCAGGTGATAGAAAAGGCATAACTACAAGGACTGATAGGTGGACGTCAGTTATTAGAAGCTTGCCTGGAGCTTATTTTGTTAACCTTTAGTTAAGCCTCCCTCAGCCTATGTTACCTTCCTATATAAACTTTGCAGTGCCTAACAGTACCTGCCTCTCGTCCATTATGTGAATTTATAACATTTCAGTGACATACTTCACATCACAACATAGTAAAGTGTATTTTTTTTGTGACAAAGCAAAACATATTTTCCTTCTGTTTTTTCCCCTGGCTAATGTTGCAAACAGTGACCACTCTCCTCCCAAGGCGATGAGACTGTGAACGCAAGGGTACTGCTATATATGCCTGATGATGGGTAATTGCAGTTCATTTCAACTGGGGGAAAAAAAAATATTATTCTCAAGCCTTTCTGTGTACTACCCAGAAGGCAGCGCTCTCTTTGTGTAAAGGATCTATCTCTCTGACATTTAGATTTGCCTTTTAAAGATGACATTTTTCAAAACTGGCATTTCTTCATATGTTTTCTAGAGGCGACAAAATTATCCTTTTAGATCCCAGTCAGAGTGTTCACCTAAGTGAGTAGTTTATCCAACCTTAAATTGTTTGTTTTGTCCTTGGTGATGATGATATTTCATGTAATGTGATGCTGTCTGTGCATTAAAAGATCCACACCTAACAAAAAGAAATAAATAAAGACTTACAAAACAAATCATAGGTATGGTTACAAGAGTTACCGTTTCCTTGCTGTGTTCATGGTGGCTGAGGTTGGAAGGGTGCCAGAGCTCATCTGCAGGGGGAAAAAAAAGGATAAAGTGCACATTTATCACATTTGTTGTATAACTGTGATTTATATGCGGCACAAATATGGTATATGCCAACAGCTTGATAGGTTTGGATGGCAGCTGATAGTTTTGGGTGTGTGACTGAAGATTAATGGAGTACTACACAGCTATCCAGGAGACATGCTCATCTCTGAATGATTCCTTTGAATCACAGGAGCTTTCCAATTACTGCACTCTAGTGACTCGCAATGAACCTTTATCCATTCTGCAAATGAGCATGCTATCCCTAAATAATTTCCTCTACAAAGATGGTGCTATGCATTATGAAATATTCAGAACTCAATTTTCCGGTTCTATCAGTCTTTGGAAAGATCCATAATTACACGATAATCCACAATGTAATTCATTTCGGGTACTTGGAGAAACGGAGTTTGCTTCATAGCAAAATGTTTAATATGTTGGTGAAATGGGATGACGCATGCTTTGTGGCTTTTTAAAGAGGATTTTGTCTGATGATTCAATTTAACCATTACTTTATTTTTTTTTTTAGAATACCGATATCTTCAGGGTCAGCGAGAAAGTCCAGACTAAGGAGATATTGTAGTGAGACAGCTGGTACATTGATGGGTAATGCTATTCATAACTACATTACATAAAAGAACACACGGACAAGATTGAGGACTGGTATTATCAAAAAGTGTAGAACTGCCTAGACACATAAACCTTCTTCACAAGTGGCTATAATATTGCAAGAATGGTAGCTCTATGTTAAAAACGAACAGCCTACCATTACATTTGAGTAATTTCAGAAATGGAACTGTTATAGAACAGTATTAGAAACTGAAAAGGGTGGGATGGCGTTGGATTATTGCTTGTTGGCCAGAAATCTGAGGTTAAAGAACACTTAATGAGTACTGTAAATCCATGCTCAGGTAAGGCATGCTTAAGAAATATTGGCATTTAAAAGGTGAACAGAGCAGAATATCATTTGGCCAGCATGGTCACATATGTGAGTGCACAGTTATCCACAAATAAGAACAAGCACATTATCTGTACGGTCATTTCCATTGGACTGTGTACCATAAAGAGTAAATGTGTGCTCTACATTTCTGTGCTGCCGCATACTTGAAGACGTTTATAATGTATAATACAATTTAGACAGCACCATCTCACCTTAAGGTGTTCAATAAAGTGGGTGATAAAAACCTTTACCACTGGCTTTAAAAGGAATAAAGTTAAATGGAGCCACTGACATTTTTAGTAATGCGTTATTATAAGTCAGCCCTGCAACTGCAAGAGGCAGGGTGTGTCAAAACAGCTGTCTGTCACTACGACAGAAAGCTCGGCGAGACAATGTTAATGACGCGCTTGTTAAAATGTGATAACAGTGCTGAGTTTAAAGGCCAAAGCTGTCACAGCAGGAGAAGAGAAAAGAGTAGCGTAGTGGAGAGATGTGTGGGAGGCTGCTGGAGTTCAAAGAACTCAAAGCCAGCTGTACAGGTGAGTCAGGTGAGTCTCTCTCTCACTCCTTACTAAAAAAAAAAGGTTAATCCCTTTTAAAGGTTTTCAGGATTTATTGTATTATCAAACATAATAATTTTTCAGCAGAAAATATATAAGTAATATATTACAATGACTCTTCTTTTTTGACAATTACTAATCAAAAACCGACCCTTAATGTCAGAGTGAAAAAGCATCTCCCTAAGGTGAAATACAAGTACAAGTATAAAATGTGAAATTCATATTTAGTCCTTTCAATATGTCAGTGGACAGAAGCTAAATCAGTGCTGGTTCAGCCAGTTGGGTACAGCATTAAGTTCTCATTCAGTAGTCAAAGGATTTTACTTGACTGTGCTACACCTGTGTAAGACAAAAGAACACTGCACATTGCCTGAAGAATGGTTAAAGGTTAAGCGGCAGATTGATTTTGTCAAATGTAGCTGTAAATCTGCTAGGCGCAGCTTTACAACTCAATGAGTCTGCAAAGAGACTTTTGAAGCACTGTGTGACCTCAGTAAGGACTCAAGACAGTCAGCGTGCTTGTGTTTTTTCCTTACAATTATTTGCGCCCCTCATCCTGACAGTTTTTCAGCTGTCTCCACCTGTCCTTTTTTCCTCCAAGTCCTGGAGTCACTAAAATAAGGAGAGCGTAATTATTGAATATCTTCCAGCTGCCCTGCCAGCCTCCGTGGCACTGGCCCTCAAGCCTGCCGCACCACCCTTCCCCTGCAGTGAAGCCACAGATTACACATCCACCACATACCTCCACCGCCCGACTGATGCTGGGGACCCATCCAAGTTAGTCTACTCACATCCCACTTGCGAGTGGGAGAGAAAATTGGCCACAGCAATCTGTGCCCCTGGACTATAGATTACTTTCAATTTAAAGGGCTGCAAAGCCAGATATCACAGGGTGATCTGGGGGTTGGCATCCATACATAATGCGGTGGAGCAACTACAGCAGGGTGTGGTCTGAGCAGATGTTTAATGACCGTCCCAGCAGATAATAAGGAAGAGAGCTGAAGTCGGAATCAAGTAGGCAACAGCATATAGAGCTTATTTTGGCTTTGAGGAGTTGAGGTGAAATATCTCTGTGGCTCCTCCCGTGTACGACCGCATCACCTCATAGTGGACGTTACCCAATCAGCAACAGTAATTTTAAGCGGAAAGAAGGGAGCAATTGCCTGAGTCTAGCCCCTCTGTTGTACAGGCGTTTCTGACATTGCTGGGCCACAACGTTTACTCTGTGTGTTTTATCTGCTGCGGCACTTCAGGATATTTGTGAATGTCCCCATGCAGACACCTGACCACCCACTCTACCTCCAACAATGCCCCCTATTAAACTATGACCACCAAAGCTTGGTGTATACGCTCTTGGCACCTTTCTGGTACGCTGTATTTTCCTCCTGGTCCGGGAGAGGGTGTTGGAGCCCCGGTGATGAAGAAAACCTGCCCAACATCCATCAATGGACACTCCCATCACACTCTTACCATGGCACTGGTGCAACCCTCCATGGGTCGGGAACAGTGCATGCCCCCGCCGGGACCTGTGGAGGCAGATCGGGAAGAAAGGTGTTAGTGGGCTGCAAAGGCAGTGGCTGCTCCACTGGTGCGGAGATGGGGATCCTGTTCCTTGAAGCTGGGACTGGCCTCATCCCACTGGCCTCAACCTCCTCTGACCTTACTAAAGAAACCAGTCTTGAAAGTTGAATTCAAATGAAATATATTTGTCTACACATTAAATGGCTAACCTTTAACCTGCATTGTTTCCATATGTTAATTTTTAAGTTAGATATTACACTGCTAATGTTTCCCACATGGTCTTCGCTGTTTTGCAGGACCTTGTCACCCGATGATGTGAGTAAGAATATAAGTTGTAAAGGATTTGGAGAATGAAGTGGAAATGTCCCTTAGGGTCTCCATGAGATGGTGTAAACCTTTCTTCTGTTCTTCTGGCTGAAGAGGGAAACTGTGTCTGTCTACATAAACACTGACCAGACTGTATTTTGTTTTTTTTCCAGTAAGACTTGAGAAAGGACAAACTGATTTAATGCAAAGTTCAGGAAGACATGTAAGAAGGACCAGTGATAACCAGCTCAGGTGATGACCAGAAGCCAAACTAGAGGGATGCAAGGCTGGTTCAGCTGATGGCCTTGAGCCTGGAGGCAGACTGAGGCAGGCTGATCAGAGATGGGCTGATCTATTAGTACCTCATTTCCTCCAATGTAGTGTCTAATATACAGGTAGTTCCATATATTTCCAAAGAAGACTAAAAAGCAGATCTGACTCACTGACATCATTGGCCACAGGAGGTGCTACAATAAAAAAGTCACCAACGATTTAAAGATGTAAGCAATGGATTCTGTCTACTATAATTTTTCTTTGCATGTAAATGACCCAGTTGGTTCTCAAATACAGTAAAATTGAGCACCAAGTCAGAACCATATCCACACTGGCATCAGCTCCATATCTGTGAAAAAGTTAGGTATTAGGTATTAAAGTGGGAGGTATTAGAAAGGTGAGAATTACTGGAAACACGGCTCAGATGGGACCTGCATCAGGATCAGGTGAATCAGGGAAGGAAGTAATTATGAGAATGCCTAGGACTGAGAATAGGAGGCAGTCACGCTGACTGATAACAGAGACTATGACCTGGCAGAGAGGTTTCAGCAGAAGCTAAGCACAAGTATAGGTTGTCATTTAAATGGACCTCATAATGCTCTGCCTTAAAAACAGCAGTCTCAAGTCCTGGAGTTAAGAGGAAAAATAACAACAGTCAAGCTGACCCAGGATAGAATCAGAGGGGGGACAGGAGAGGTTGTAAAAACGGATGTGACTGGTGTGGTGTGCTTTCTAAATATAGCAGGTGTGCTTGAAGTGATCCAGAGCTGCAGTTGGAGACAACACTGAAGGGAAGATTATCAAAATTTAATCAGGTGAGGTTTTTCATGGGCAATTTCACTAAACTTTTTCTTTTCAGATTTTTTTTTACACTGGTTAGAGGTGTGTAAATGAAATAGGGATGTGGAGGTAGCAAATACTTTGCAAACAAGTAGTTTGCATGCACTTATTTTGAGATCCTACTCTCCTGCTTTGTGCCAGGATTACCACATTTAATTTCCTTTCCTTTATCATCTATAGATTAAATTCAACCAGTGTTTAGCGTGCATTATACCTGCGTCTGTCTTTAACAACATTAGTCATTTCCCTTTGGAAAAAAAAGCCATTTTTGTCAGTGTAATCAAGACTCGATGTCCCTTTTATTCTCAACACCGTTTGGTGATGAATTCCCATCTGCAAAGTATTTCCGAATACTTAGCCCAAGGAGGTGTAATTTAAATAATATCAGTCAATGTGCTGCTGCCAGAATAAGAATTATGTCCACACCAATATCTCATGTGACACACAGCAGAGGAAAGACTTTCCCGCTGAATAACAAAAGTGCAATAATTCAACCAACATTATTATCAACCTAATTATAATAGGAAAGCTAGCTGAATCCCCTTTCCTGTATGAATTTCAGAGCAAATAGGCAAAATGATCAGTTATTTTAATTTTGCTCAAAGGGGGTAACGATTAGTCACATCGAGACAACAAAGATATTGTGTTGTTTTTTTAATGACCACAGAAAGTTTGTAAAATTGAGACCAGAAACTAAAATTGACAATATTTTCTCCGTGGTTCAATTTAAAGGTCACATGGACCATATAAATATTAAACATTCATATCAAATTTACCATGGTACGCAAACTCACCACACACTAAGAGTCATCACATTTCCCAGGCATATTATCATAATTATATCACTATAACAAATTTAATGAGAGCAATCAGCTCTGAACATTTTTGCCTCCAAGGAAGCAGAGGTCCCAGTCAGTCACAGAGCGACTCCTTGGTCATTCTCTATTAATTTGCACAGTGTGTTCTCTGGGTGTCAGGGTCCTGGCACAGTCGCTCCCCAATGACTCCTACCTCCAAGTCAGCTGCACAAAGGGGGCCCTAATTAGACTCTCATGTGTATTTAATGGACCTGCTGCCTTTAATTCTGTGAGAGAGAAAGTGCCTGATGCTACAACCTCTGTATGAAGGACCCTTCACACACAGAGGTGATTTTTATAGAGGGATATGTCAAGTAATATCTGTGTGTGTGTGTGTGTGTTTGTGTGTGCGTGTGTGTGTGTGTAGGTGTGTGTGTGTGTGTGTGTGTGTGTGTAAAAGAACAAGAAAGAGTGTGTACCTTAAAGGACCCAAACCTGAAGCCAAACTTTCAGAGTACAGTGAGTCTAAAAGTATTATACATACCTTCTTAACCTTATGTTGATATTATGTTACATAAAAATAAGAATATTTTTTAAAGACCAAATGTTTTTTTTTCTTTTCCCCTGACCTTACAGAACCTCAGTATTTAGAATTTTTTTTAGTAACATATCCATTTTCTATAAAACTTGCTTTCATATTCAAATTTCATTTCAGTAGCAAATAGTTTATACTTGTATGCCAGACTATGTTAGTGTGCAAATCACAAAACCCTGTCAGTTTTCCATATGTACTTCAGTAGGAAAAATGTTTGAATGAAAACATCTCAAAGTGAGCTATGTGGATCATCCAGAATAATAGGGGCACTGTGAAGCTCAATTTTCTCATTTGTCATGTCAAAACTGGTACAATCCATTTTTTGGCTAAGAGATATTGTTTTCTGTATTTAAAGAGAGCTGAAATGCATAGAAAACAATCAACAATCACATTTTCAACCTTGCGGATGGTAGTGGGACTGCTTAACTCTCACCTATTTGAATTTCCTCTCCTTCAGCGTGGCCTGTTCTAATGAGGACCGACATCTGGACCAATCTCACAACACGGGGGCTTTGACGAATGTGACCCATGTGGTCAGTCCTTGCCCCTAAACCCACCAGGACACATAAAGCCGTAGCACAGCCCCTGTTAAAGGGCTGCACTGGAACATAAATCGGCCCTGGTGTTTCTTAACTGTCCAATTTGCATGGCCCCTACACAAAGAGGCTAATGATGTTTTACAAGACAAACATGCATAAGCGCATCTGCAGCAACACAAACATGCATGCAGGTAGATGACCTGGCTGAGCTTATTAAATGTCATAGAGCTTCGTGTATTGTGGAGGTTGCAAAGAAGGAGGCTGCCTTTTGTGCACACATGAAAAAAATTTGAGCTTGTTTGATACGATTGCCTTGACGTGGCTTCAGCCTGAAATTGCAACCAGAGCTCACGGAAAGCTGCATTGTCCGACAGAGCAATGCGAGTCTTTGAGATAGAAGGGAAAATGATTTAAAAGTTAGTGAGAAAGAAACCACAAAGCCAGAGAAAACAGAGAAAGAGCGAGACCGCCGATGGGAAATGGCAAGATGAAGAGGGTGGTGAGATGGGAGTATGGGTAGTTTTATCTGGTGGGCAGGGAGACTGTGGCGGCAGGATCTATCTCTGTTAGAGAGAACATGGGCCTGTTATTAAAGCCATTTATCACTGGCTGAATATTCTCCCTTTAATAGGCTCTGTCGTTAATTACCCAACTTTGTCAAGATGGGGAGTCAAGGGCTCTCTGTTTTGTCAGTCTGTACACAGACAGGCTCACATGGACACACACACACACACACATGCTTGAACACATCAGATGATTCGAGACATTTTCACAGATCTGGAGGCAGGACAAAGCATTTATATGACCACAGATTAGAAAAAATGTTTTTACTCTTAATTCCTACAGCAACACAACACGAAATGAAATAGCCCAGAAGGAAATACTATCTTTGTGACGCTTGTCCATTGCTCTGTGGACATTTTGCAAATAGAGGGGTTTTTATTACCAGCAGTGACAATGTATCTGTATTGTTTTTGCCACGAGACTCTGCCTTTGTGTCTCTTAATGGCTTAGCGGGATCTGGGAGGCACCTACAGTAGCTGGAACAACCACGAGTGCAGTTTTGAGCAGAATGCTTAGGCTGTTGTTTATTTCTCTCTGTCTGTGGACAGATGATGCTAACATGATCACCACAGCTATGCGAGACATTCATTGAACTTTACTGACATGTGAGTCCCAACATCCCCTCTTCAATCTGTTCTTAAAGCCAAAGTTAGTAGTGTTACTTTACTGGACTGCCTTCAATAGTCCTGGATATCATGTGCACAGCTGTTTTTCTGGGGGAGCTTAAAAAAGCCCATTTAGAGCCAACATGATTGCCCAAAAGTGCTTTGTAAATGCAAAATTTCTGATGTACTTTATTCCTTTATTTGCTAATTTTTCAAACAAAACTTACCATCACTTTATAAAACCTGAAACACTTAAATGGAATAAACTGCAAAACAGAATAAAAGCAGATCCAACAATGAGCAACAACAACTCACTGCTTACAAACTAATGCATTAGTTAAAATTATCCATATATATATACTTTATAGACTGTAACACACTGTGTATGTATGTAATATGGGATTTTTAGGGGCCATTTTTGTATAATGAGTACTTTTACTTGTTATGGAGTACATCTATATTTCAGCTTTTATTATAATAACACCTTTAAATTTAATATTTTTTTGATAGTTGCTGAAAAAAAATCAAAGAATTTGAAGACATGTTATTGAGAATTTCTTTATTCAACTGGTGGAAAAATCATGAAAAAAACAAAATTGAGATAATTTATTACAATGTGTTTGAAAAAAATACGGATCTGCTCTACCTGTGTGTGTGTCTTATATTAACAGGTGGCCCTTGAACCTCTAAACAAGCAATGTTCCAGCAATATTAAAACGTTTATTATCTGCTTTTAAGTTTCTCTTTGGGTGGCTTAAAAAATTAGGTTTCATTTATGTTAGGCTAACAGGTTCAGGTGCCCCAAACAAGCCTCATTGGTGTAGGACCGCAGCCTCCTCCCCCTCTTCTGTATCCCTAATCACACTCTTTTGTGATCCTTTTATAATTAGTCAGTTTACTGGCAGGCAGAATGGAGCAGTGGATGTAAAGCATTTACAAGGGTCCTCGACAGGACACGCCAGCACCTTTTGTATTGCAATTAGTTTGTCTGTGAAAATAGATAAGACAAATAGGCTGGGACAGCATCTGGTATCCTTGTAGCTCTCAGTGCCTGACACAGAGAAAGAAAATGGGAAAACAGAGCTTGAAAAGGAGGAAAAAAAGAGGTTCAGAGCCAATCAGGAACAATAAGAATCGCACCTCAAGGATTTGCTATGAAGGCTGTAAAGTTTACAGTCTAAGGAAACTGATCTGGAAATGAATAAAGCAGCTCTGACAAATATGATGATAAGAGACTCAGAGAGAGCTGTGTAATAGGGACCTATTTTTTGCACGCTACTGATTAAGAACTGGCTAAGTGTCTGCAGAGATTCCCCTGTGCACAATGCAGCACAGGCAGAGTTTAGTATTCGTCCCAGTAGGGTTTCCTTTAGTACCCAGTCATTTACATTGTAGTTATCCAAAGACAGAAGGAATGAAAGACAGCGTGTCAAGTGTTCCATCGATCCCTTTGGCCTGATTAGCTCACCAGTGTACCGTCAAAGCAAACTAATCAGATACATTGATCATGGAATACTTTTTAATGCTTCCCCAGGCAATAATATGATTTTTCTCAAGTCAAATTACTAGTCAGTTATCTGTTGAGATGTGATGCCAGGCATCTGGGGTTTTAACATTTCCTATGAGATGTCAGTTAGAGTCAGTGGCTCCATTTTAAACTCTTAACTGTTTGGCAACAATGTGGCACTGACAATAAAATGCCACTTCATTTCCCGAGGCGTCATAATTTCTGCAAGCCTAGTTTTGTCAAGTACCGCTGTCAACAGTGATAATAGGTGTTACTCACTTGTTATATGTTGGCTTCAGCACACACTCTCTGCTGCGTTCACTTTTGGCCAGAAGAGGTTGCTGTGTTCCCTGCATTAACGTGAGGCCTGCACTGATTCCGGGGGTTGGGAGGGTTTCTGAGATAAAGGGGAAACAGCAATGAAGCGCTAATAATAAAATCACTACAACTGAAGTAAATTATCTGGTCTTTGTGCTCTTTGAAACAAAGAAGGCAGACATGCTGAAAATAAACCAGGAACAAAATATCAAAAGCAAATCCCAGTATGATGTAACACATTGGCGACTACGGACAAAAAATCTCCCCCACCAAAAGGAAAGTTTTTGTTAATCGCTGTTAGCCTGAAGCCCTTTAACATTGAGTCACCACTAATTGATTATAGATGCCATTTCCATCATTGACAGTAGGGGGCAGGATCCATACATTGATTGCACTTCCATAATGTACAGGCCAAGTAATTGTACTGTGAAGCCTATTAACACACGGAGCTCTGAACAATACTTTTCCTGTTGAGTCATGCACATTTATTTGCCTCAACCATTTATTTCATTAAAAAAAGCAAAAACAAAAACTCAGACTCACAGCGCACTGCTTTTAAAAGAGATCAGAAGGGGGGGAATGAAGTTCATATCTTCAAAGTTAAATCTTCCTCTTCCCATTTACACCAATATCTAAACAAGCCCTACGACAGAAGCTGAACAGCTGTGAGAGATACGAGTCTCTCTCTGATACCTGTGTTCCCGTGATGCCGGTGATCAAACGCTGTGATAGCATAACATCCCCTTCTGTCTGTCACAGCCTCAGGCTAAACATCAGCAGAGCGCCTTGCAGCTTGCAAATGTTCTCGTGACAAAGTTAAAATGTCTCGATTAATATCTGAGCACTCGGCTGTTTTGTCACTTATCCGTGTCTCTGCTTTAGCTGCTTTTCCGCCTTTTTTGCAGTGTTGCTGCATCAGCAGGGGAAAAGATTCAACCAGTGGGAAGATCTAATTCATAAGAACTAAAGAACCCCGCCTTGCTCTTTTGCACCTGTGATGATTTGATTCATGCTACACTTTGATAAAGATGCTTATGTAGATTTGTGGGCACTGCCCTCTAAAAACTATGTTGTTAAATTTAATAAAAATAAATGAATAAATAAGAAGTTTGCTTAGCGCTTGCTTAGTACTGTGTGATTTAAGTATATTTAACCTCTTATACACAAAAAATGTAAACCACAATCAAAATATGATGCCCAGTTGGCCTTTTGAGGCATTTAAAGGAATGTCGGTTTGTCATCCCTAGGTGTGACACTGCTTTAACAAAAAGATCAATTGCAGTCTTTTGCAAAAAACAAACAATAAAATATTGTTTCAGTGTTTTCTCCTATCAGGACAACCAGGGTGGAGTTCACCAATAACAAGAAGTGAAAGTCCCACCAGCAGTGTTCCTCCATGTTGACAGTTAATGTCCTGCCCATCTATCTTTTAACCAGATCTCATGCATGATGGCATGTGACTTAAAAGCTTGCCTAGTCAGACCTAATTAGACAGCGTCTAATCAGACAAATCCCTGGACAAGCACACAAAGTGGATCATAGGGAGATGTAGAAACCTTCCCCCTGATGGACTCAGTGGAAGTATACAAAAAAATATTTCGGTGATCTGATGGAAAGTCCACTCGCTTAACTGCAAACAAAAATGAAATATAAATAAATATGAAGTGAAGCTGTTCTCTTATTCTGTAATCTATTCTCAGTGTCTCTTTTCCCACATCTGTTCAATAGCCTCTCCCATGTTGATCATTTTTACAGTTCTGCATTTTTATTGAACCTCTGAGACCCAAAATCTTGGTGTACCTGTAGGAAATTTGATTAACACGCTTCAAACTTAGTTGACTGGGCAAGAAAAAAAAGGCTGTACACTGAAGCTTATGGTGCCTATGACATAGGGCAGATGGAGAGCAACGATAAATGAGGAAGAGGGATGGATGTGAGTCAATACTTGCTGTGCAAAAGTTAGTCTGACATGGAGAGGGGGTGCTGTAATCTTAGAGAAGAGGAGAGTACTTCAGAGGATGGGAGAGGACAGGACGCCAGATAGGAAAGGACGAGACATGCAGGAACAGCAGTACAATAATGTCTCTCTTCACTCTGTTGGTCCCTGTGCACTAAAATATTGAAAAGCTTTTGTTTTGCCTAGTTGAACATGCACTGATGTGGCACAAACTGTGAACAAAGCCATTTCACACGCATGGGAATCATCTACTTTTATAATTTATAATAAGGTGTCGACTGCAGCCGCGCCCTAAAGTTTGCTCTAGACATCGTATCGGCCACTACATCCAAACTTTAAAAAGTTCATTTAGTTAGTTTTTATGGAGCTTAGCTTTCAGTTGTTTAGCTGCTGATCACACAAAGCAGCCGGTGGAAAAACCTCAAAAGAAAAATCATCTCTAAACACAACCCCAAGGTTCAATGCCCACAGTTACTTAGGCATGGCTTCATTTGTGTGTAATCTAACTAATCTCTGCCTTTTAAATAAGACATTGATGTTAGTTCCTACCTTGAGTTGGAGGCTAACTGCAAATCCTAAGCGTGCAAGTGTAATATAAAAAAATCTGTGAAATAACCAGTGTAGAATTACACAACATAATGATAATGATAATACTATTAATAATAATAATAATAATAATGATAATAATAATAATAATAATAATGATAATAATGCTGAGTTTAGCCAATAAAAGAAAAAAAATGCATGCATGCATGCATGCATGCATTAGAGAGTCCCAAAAGCATTCATGCACAACAATTCACTATTATTGCTTCTCATAAATAATTTTCCAGGAAATTAAAAAAAAAAAAGAGTATCTAATAAAAAACCTGAACTGAACTGAACTGAATGAAATAAAACTGAAAAATGATGTGTGTGTAGAATCACTGCTAACACTGCTTGCTACAGTAAACACACAGTGGAAGTCACAGCTTAACTCAAGATGCAGACGGAGAGAAACTGTGACTTACTCAGGTCTCGGCCTGCGCTCAGTTCAGTGTGCTGGCTATCTAAACCCCAAAGACACGGGGACAGAGATTGAGCAAATACACAGTGATCACCCTACAGTATAAAACACTGTTCAGATCAGAAGGACCCACACACACACACACACATACACACACATACAAAATCTCTCCCACAGTCGTGAGCATGAATTATACATCTCTCTAGAGGATTTGCTTTCTTCCCCCTGTCCCCCTTCTTTTTCTTTTCCTTAACCTCTGTTTTATTTTTTTGTGTTTCTTCCTTGGCTGTATTAATTAACAACAACACAAGGATTAAATTAGTTTAACTTTACAAGTCAGCAAAAAAGGTTTTAAAGGAGCTGCTTCCAAGACATATGAGCGGGAGTAACAACAGCGACTGATGAAAGCAATTCTACACTGTCATGGACACCTCTGTCGATATCTACATCATCGCTTCCTTTTCTGTGTTTGCATGTGTAAATGCAACTGAGACCTTTTTTAAATTTTTTTTTCATTTTTTTTACAGTGAATGAATGTATCCATACAACTGTACAGCTGAAAATACCCCACTTTGCTGTAGTTAAAGAGAACCAATACATACTGTATCTGTAAAAGGTTCATGTTGAAACACTTTAAGTCACTGATGATGAATAAATTATTTCATCCTCACCACTGGGAACCTAATTTCTACTGACATTCAACGAACACGTTTTCAGAGGATGTGGAGACATGGGTCAGCAAATTAAACTGTAGCACTACTTGTGTGTGTGTGTATATGTGTGTTTGTGTGAGAAAGACTCAGTCTCAGATAAAACAAGCCCTACATACAACAGCCCAGGGACACTCCAACCATAATTGTGCGGGTGACATTTTAGAAATACTCACACAACAGGGGTCAATTTCTCTTCAGGTCACTGAGAAAGACATCATCAAACTACTATTAACTCTGCAAACAATCCTAGCCCCGCTACATCTCTATTGACAATGGATTCCTTCAAAACAGACGAGAGGCTGCAAAGCTTTGCCCTCAATCTAAAACCATAACCTCTGAGTGAATAACAGAAATGCCCATCTAGGAAGGACGGACTGATGGTAAGGAGCCTGTACAGTCATGGCAAACAAATCTGTGCAGCTGCTCCCCCCCCTCCCCTCACATTTCCTGCTTTTCTTAAACAGGCGTTAGTTGTATACCTGTCTGGCTCACTCATACTT
>VUQR01013022.1:12473-25147 GCA_015108515.1 Hemichromis elongatus | reverse complement strand
AGGGGTTTAAAAATTTTTTTTTTTTTTTTTGTCTCCCCCCCTTTTTTTTTTTTTTTTTTTTTTAGAATTTTAGCTTAAGGTTAAAGTGGGTTAAACTAAGGAGTCATAGCTTCACATGCATAGTTGCAGAAAGTCTTGAGTATATAACATGCTCTGCTGCAATCAGTTTTCTGCAAACATATAAGTTGTGCAGAGTGTTAATGGGCAATATGGGTCTGTATCAGTGACCAAACATGTCTACATCTGATGTAAAAGCAGACCCTGTATTATGAAGAAGATTTAAACAGTTCTCAGAATACGAATTATATAGAGAATTGAAAGAGACAAGAAGCAAAGTCCTCTCAGCTGAGAATCGCTGTTGTTCGTTGATGTTTGCCAGGGAAAGACAAAGACCTCTCGAACCAAAGACTTTTTAACTGTCCATGCACCAAACCCAGAGTGATCTCCAAGGACAGGGGATGCTGTGTCCAAGAGAATTGATTGGTCAGTAGGTGGTGATTTTATACTTACTGATCCCCTGAACATAACAGAGGAAAAGGAGCTAACTCCTTTTGCAACGCGTTAAATCAGATTTCTTATCTCACTAATCCGTAATCCTGCTTCACAATGCAGACCTGCATAAGAATTCTGCAAATCATCGCTACTATAAATTGTGGAAACTTTGTTCTGGGCCAGGATTTGTTGCGTAACAGAGGTGAGAGTGCAAGTGTTATATATACACATTTGCACATTTACATAGGGTGTGTTGGCTACAGGCCCGAGTGTGTGTTCATGTTCTCAGCGTGCTTTAGAGTCTCAATTTCAGGAAGGAAATCGGAGCTGTCGGTGTCAGACGGGAGTGCAGCTCTGATGTCTTAATGGAGGCTCAGTGCTGCCTGTATCCTTAGTTACCCAGTCTGTGGGGACACAGGGAGGCCTCACAGTCTCGCCTCGGTCTGGACTGGGGAAAAAAAAGAAAGAAAAAATGAACGCTTTTCATCTAAAATGTTTAAGTGTTTTAATTTCAATTAAATATTTAGCGTGATTTTGTAGCGCCATGAAACTGTGTTAAACACCAAGAGAATTACTAATGTTCTTGCTCCTGAATCCGCCTTTTAAAAGCGGCTTTCAATATTTGAAGTTATGAGCAGCTGACTTTACATCAGTTTTGGTATCGCATTTATGTCCGCTTTTATGTTGCAGTGAGAGCTTGTTTCTATGAGGGATTTTGGATTCCTGAAGCCCGTTTGCACGATGAAACGTTGTCATTACGAAGCAAATGTTCAGTAGTTTTGACAAAACATCTTCGGCACTTAATTAATCTGCAGACAAAGTGCAAAGATCAATGATAGTTGTTCAGAATAATTTTTTCCCAGCTGTGTTTTGCACTTAATTTCAGAAATACTGCTGCATGAAATGTGTTACAGTATATTTTGAAACTTTAGCATCACAACATAGCACTACATAGTTGTATTACTTTGTCTAGACAGGCTGATAAGCAGACTGTCGAAGATACGTGGGCAAATTGAATGAATGCGTTTATGTGAGCTGTATATTAGCCTTTTATTGCACATCCACTCAGACAAATTAAAGCTGCCAATCATGACAGGATCCTTACATTGAGTGATTACATTTGAGTATCAAACCAACCCCCCCAGACACTTGCCAAACATATGTGTGCACCCTTTTGAACCTTAATGATACAGTGTGCTCGTGGTGAGAAGAGGTTTTTTTTCTGTGTTTGCAGCGTTCTTTCTGTGTGCACGTGCCTGTGGTGAGTAGTTTTATCAGAGAGGGCCGATGAGCTCAGCGGGTGTAATCGTCAGTACAGCTGAGCGGCAGCTTTCCTCCCGCTGTGTGTGAGGAGCTTGGCACACTCCGCTCGGTCCGGCTTACACTCCGCTGGGCTGGTAAACAGGCTGAAGTTTGTGCAGGGAGATTACGTCTGTCATGGAAAGTGGGTCAGACAGTGGGCACGATTCTATGGCCTTGTTTCTGCAAGGTAGGGAGTAAAAGAGGAAGGGGAGCGTTAAACCACCAGCCGTTTTCCATAGCGTTGCTTTAAAGAGCCTGCTCTTAGGACGCTTTCCTTTCCTTTCACGGTTAGGTTCTTGTGCATTTGCTAGCAAGGCAGTCACGGTAGGCTGCGCTGTTAAGGACCTGTGACGATGCATGCTCAGTATGGGACTCGTTTTCAAAAACAAAGTTAAACAAGTTAAATCTAAGAAACAAAAGGATCATTCCTTCCCCTCATTCCAAGTGGTTCATTTCAGATTCAGACAAGCATTTGTAAAGATCATATTTATGTGAGCAGCTGCCTTAATATGTATATTTTGAGTCCTCATTTTTTTCGAGATAGAACCAAGGTAGAGCCACAAATGCCACATATGCAGCTAATGGACCAGGTTAAAATAACCGAGTTTCCTTTTAAAAGATTTGGGAGAATGCTGCTTTTGTTGACTGCATTTGGGGCAAGCGAAACCCAACAGGAAAACAATTCGCCAGAACATAAAAACCACCTGCCTGCTTTGCGCACATTCTTCATCTGCCACCAAAGCAACTCTCGTTATCCATCGGGTCATGGACACGGGATCTCTGAATGTTCCCTGCTGTGTCTAACACTGGGGACACTTAGGAGTGGAGCCTTTATTTGGTAGTAGACATCCGATTGTTGCTTGGTCAGATTTGGATTTAGGGAATTTGAAGGCCCAGGCAACACTGTATAGTCTTCATTGTCTTCCTCAAGTTACTCCTGTCCAGTGCTTATGGTGTTGCAGGTTGTAATATCCTAATAGGGGAGACTGTTGCCTTCAAGGAGTGTCTTGTTGTGGGTAAGGCTCAAGGTTTTTCAGCACATCATTGCATTGTAAAGAGAAGATGAATGTTATTCGCTTCACCTGGCAGTGGTTTTAATGTTGTGGCTGATTACTATATGGTCTCTTGAGTCTTATTGCCATAACACAAATAAAGATTTTATAGTGAAAGAGAACAATCGAAGTCATATGGGCACAGCAGCTGCTTGCCTTATGTCTTTTCTTCCACCAAAGCGAGAGCTGACACCAAGGTGGATATGATGAGTGCTGTCTGTTTGTTTTTCTTTAAGATTAGGCAGAAGCTACGGGCCTATATTTAATTCATCTTACTGTAGCAGTGGAAAAGGAACGGAATGAAATATTTCTTTAAAACTGCACGAGAGGTGAAGGGTAATAGAAACAGCTTAGGTTAGGGATGAGCTCGCCCTGTTCCCTTTTTCAGGCAACGTTAAGGACACAGTGTACCTTTCTTGTTCTTTAGTCTTTTTACTTTTTATCTTCTAGCATTAACCAATTGGTTTCTTCTTTCCTTTTCATCACAAAGACCTTTTCTCTTGCTTTAAATAACCAAGTCAGAAAACTGAGGGTAGAGTGGAAACTAAAATACACTGAAGCTTTTTTGGCAGCTTTATTACTCCAACGGTAGGCCCTCTAAATTCATGAATAGGATCCTTATTTGTAAATGCTGGTGGGGGGAAAGAAATTGTGTCAATGTCGGGCATTTGCTGATGAAAAGATGGTGCATTTCAATGTTTTTTCCCCTTCGAGATTTCCAAAAATCATAACAGAATGTCTATATAAAAGAATATAAATAAATATGCGTCATTTAATGTATGTAACACAACTAAGAGATATGTTTTTGGGACACAAAAATAGGGTAGATGGAAAAAGACGGGCCTAATTTTTTTTTTTTTAGATGCATACATTCAGTCTGTGTAGTTTGAAAACTACGCTGCATGCAGGTGATGTAAATACTCGATGTGTAGTTTGTTTCATGAAGACAAGGCCACTGTGACTGCTTAGGCAAACACACACCAAAAGTGTCAACATTTCATGTTTCACCACAGTGGCCTATTCATGGGAAATCGTGACCTTTTGACGGCTCTTATTCCTTGAATGGGCTGTTCTTTCCTCACCTTTCTGTCGTTGGGGTGCCTTTTTGATGATAATAAGCAACACCTCTCCCCACACTCAAACCGCAACCTGTTGCTACAAGAGCTTTAGTTTCTGTTTACAAAACAATAAATCTTCACTTTTTCTAGCTGAAACTGAAAGTGCTGTTGTGGTTGTGTATTTTGTGAAAGAGAACTTCCTGCTTTGCTATTAGTTTGGACAGGTAACTACAGCCGTCGCTGGTGATATCAGTTGGTACCTTATACTCCTGCACGCACATTCATGCACATTTTCATTTGCACACATGGGTTTGTAATTGTCAACCCCCCTCCTCTGATCGTGCTTGATCACCATTTCCTGCTTCACTTTTTAACATTCTTGTCTCAAATGAGCGTGCGTGCGCGTCGGACACACACAAACAGTTGAGTGTGTAACTTGTTGAAGTTTCTGAGATATAATTAAACACATAATATGTAAAAGTGATGCATATAGCAAATATAGATTTTTAATACTAGTCTAGTCTTTAGTTTAAATGTCTGGAAAGAGTAGCCAAACTAATACAGCCTGAACGGTGTATTAGCACTAAAGGCCAGCTCATTTCAATTGGCTAGCTTTCAACAAGGTGCAGCTCAATCAGACCCAAACACACCCTTCCCTTTCTAGAGAAAATCAACCAGCACCAACACTTTAAAAAGTGGAAACACCAAGCGCACGCAAGTGATGAAAACGTTTTCCCTGATGGGTCCGTTTCTACTTTAGCTTCTGTGGAAACAGGATGACTGATGTTACATGCCTTTATAACATCTGTTTCAAACTACTAATTTACCTTAAAATACAGTAAAATTATTTAACTCAAATGGTTCATTCTTTCTAGTTGCTATAAACCATTAACGTAGTCATTGTATAGCTCGTAGGCAAGCATCATCCTCCATTATTTAGAACAGTTACTCCTAAAGGCTGTGTTGAAATCTCCTGGTGGACTGTGAAGGAATTGCAGAAGAAAATTCGACTTAAAAGTAAAGCTTAGTTGCTAGATGAAAATCAGTCTGTGAAAACACAAAAGCATCACCTACTTAGCCCCAGAGTTGGGTTGGACGTTTAATATTTTTGGATCTTGAAATGGGGCTGAAGTTATGGGCTGGTTTAGAGTTGTTGTGAACCCGCTGACAGTTGTTGCTTTCCCATTGGAAGCTATGAAAATAAGTTGCTCAATTGCTGCTGCTCACATCTGTAGGTGGAATTCCCGCCTCAAAAACAGCAAGGATGCACTGACAGTGAGAGTAAACTTTCTCCCTGGAACAAACACAATGTTTTCCCCGTGAAACTCGCGATGACATTGTAACTAAACAAATGTTAAAATTGTTGCATAGTGAAAATAAATGATCATAAGGCTGTGATCAGTTATAACCTGTTTTTATGTCTCTATTAATAAAGCATTCAGTGTCTTGTACGTGTTTCAAAGAAACACTGTATACACTACGATAAGAGCAAAGATTGTGTCTTTTAAACGTGCACGTTATTCACTTGTCAAGCGAGCATAAACGTGCAAAACACGAATTGAAAGAAAGCCGAGCAGTTATGATAGAAAATGAATGCGTAAGTCGTGTCTGCCTCTGTATTACAGCTTCTGTCACACATTTGATATTATACAATATGCAGTCCTTAAACTACCTCCTGTTTCTTATTTATTCCTGCTGTCTTACTATTTCTATTTTTTCCCTGCACAGTTGGCATGAAGCATCCATAGTTTCGTTGTACATCTACAATGACAGTAAAGGGCGATTTTTTTTCTATTCTATTCTATTCAATATTATTTTTCTAGATAAGAGTGACACATGCTGACCTCAATAACACTGCACTGGATGCAGATGAATCATTTTGAGCTCACATATCACACACACACTGTTTTCTGCTGTTGTGTGCATTTAAGAAGGTCACATTGGATGCCTCATGCAATCAAAACATGACGTGACTGTATAAGCATTTGGTGCTGATAATGTGGAGACAGGTCTATAAACACCCTGTGAGGACTTAACTACTTTTAGGGAGAAAAAAGCAACTCAGGTCAAATGAGTTTGGTTATTTTGTGTGTGTGTGTGTGTGTGTTTTTTTTAGGCTAGTATAAAAATAAGCACATTTAAATTAGCAAATGCATTGAATATCTGTGTTTCTGTATATTTAGTGACTCATTTTAGCACTTGTTTTCCCTCTGTCCTTGAGAATAAACACTATCATAGATTTATTAGTGGACATCACCATGGTCTTAACTTGTAGGTTAAGCTAATCATTTATCCTTGTTCCCTCCTGTCTCATGCTTTCTTTCCCGCCTGGCACACTGGCCAGTTTGGTCCTGGATATCATCCAGCTGCTTTTCTAGGGTGCCTTCTGTCTGGCGATCGAATGTACTCAGGCTCCACTGTGTCGAATATGGCAGTAGTAGTCCTCGTTCTGCTCTGGAGATCCACTGTCTCTGGAAATCTGTAATTCTCTCTATGGCTGCTTAGGACTGCCTTCACAACTGCAGGGCAAGAAGACAGATGTTTATCAGCTGGGTTAGAAGCTTACAGGAAATGTGACTAAATGTATGTCTCAGTTATATATTTTGTCACAAAATACTTGAATGAAAGAAAATTATTGAATAATTTCTTTACAACCACGTGTACCTGTAATATCGCAGATGTCCCTACACGGGAAGTCTGGACCAGTTATCCATCTAAAAGGCCAGAGTTTGTGTTGTGAGAGTATTACTTGAAGTGGGGTCACCAGGCTTACTGGCTTAAACTAGAGGCTAGTTTAAGAGACACACCTCGCTCCTTACTTCTTTAGTCTAGTGTCTGCCTTTGTTTCTTCTGAAAATGCACCTGAATAGCACCCCGAATTAGATATTATAACCACTGCCACTCCTTAACAGCAGTTCTCCTCTTACTGATGTGGGTACTTGGTAAGTTATTACTTTAATGGCATGGAAATAGGCCCCAAGGATCTGTTAATATTTATTGGCTAAGTGCTATAAAAACAGTCCTAAAATCCTAAACTTTTGCTATTATATGAGGAGTCATGAAGACAGTACCTCCTGTTTAAACTTTAATTTTTAATATTTATTGAAGCATTTAAGCAATACAATCAAATCACAGGCTTATTATGATAAAACTTAACCAAGACTGGATATCTAATACTAAATTTAGAGAGAGTGATATGAACGTTGCATGGCCAATACAACTCGTCCGACATTCCTAGTTCTGTACTCTAATTTACTTATCTACTTTCTATCATATCTTTCCCACTTTTAACTGCAGACATGTCACAACTTGGCTTTATGATTATTTCATGCATACTTCCTGATTTTTACAGCTCATCCTGAGTCAGTGCGAAATTGCACATTCTTATTTTCTCAATGAGTCATTACCTTCATTACAAACCATTACTATAGAATATTGAATTTAAACAGTCATCATTGCAGTTTAATGGATTTCAGAACTCGTGATAGCCATATCATGGCTCCATACTAAACCGCTTTGTTTGTGGTTTATAAGTGGCAGAGGCTTGGGGACATCAGCCCATTTTGACACTCCCTCTTTGCAATCACCGGTTGCACTTAGGGAGCGTAAAGGTGGATGTTCTCCTCGTCTTCCTCTTCGAGTGTGAGGCTGTATTCAACTGCCAGTAACTATTAATGGGGTCAAGTAACTTCCTAAGATAAGGTTCCTAGCTTCCTGTTGATTGATCAAGAGTTATCGTTTCATCCGTGCAAGAAGCATTTATTTAGCTTGCGGAGACACTGGTTCATTTTTTGAAGATTGGACATCCACAAGAGACTTGTGGCTGGTCTGACAACATAAACTGATGGTGGGGTCTCTGGCCTATCCTTGATATACGCTCGTGTAGCCAGGGGCGCCGTAAAGGGGTGGAAGGTTAGGACGATTCTAAGGGCCCAAGCTGAGGAGGGGCCCAGAAGACCAGATCCCTTTTCTTTTTAAATTTCTTTTCTCTTTTTAATATATACGTTAAGTGTGCTAGGGCCCCTCCTACACATAGTGTATTTTGTCTATTTTGACTATATATTTAATAATATTTAACAAATAATGTATTATATGACACACCCCTCCCTTTCACAATGGTTCGTTCCACCTGTCTGTCCAAGCTACGGTCGCTAGCATAGTGTCTCTTGCTATGATGCAGCTCAGACAGCGACAAACGCAAGCATGTCGCATCATACAGGGTATGTTTATTGGGTTAAATTTTATCTGTGAAAAATGTAGAGGGCCCAGAAATTTTGGTTTCCATAGGGCCCAGAATTTCTGGCGGCACCCCTGCGTGTAGCTCCACACTTAATACATCCTGCTCCATCTCTAAAGGCAGCTTTCTGGGCATCATAAAGATGTTTGCCTACTCTTCTATGGTAGCATTCACTTTTAGTTTCTTTATCTCATCTGTCCTGTTGATCCATGTTCTTGGAATATTGTACCCTGTCTTTTCAGCTTGTGGCACATGTGGCTTGACTCTTGTCTCTGTTTCCTCTTGCACCTCCTGTGGGTTGTTCGTCTGTTTCACTGGCATCTTTCCTTGTTCCAGAATGGAGGGGGTAAACTGGGGTAGGTTTAGGAGCCTAGATAAGTTGCTCTCAGTTCAGCCCTTGGCTTCTTGCTCAGGGGCCCTTGGGTTGTGTCCTCATTAAGCCTGCAGCCCATATCAAAGTCTCCCCTCCAAAGATCTCCCTTCCCTCTGTCACCCATGTCTGGCTTTTTCCTAAGTGTTGCTATCGGCTTCTTCCTGAGCAGGCTTACAGGTTCTCTTCTTCTCCCCGAGTTAGTTTCTGCAGATTGGCAGGTCTGCATCTCTTGCTGGTTTTTTGTCTTTGGCATTCAGGTAGATGTTTTTACTGCTGTACACCATTTCCACACCGGTTGTCTTCAAATTAAAAAACAAAACAAAGCAGAAAAACACCTAGTTTTCATCTAGTTTATTCAGACTCCTTAACTCTGCTTTAACTATCCCTGGTTTATTACAGCAAAATGAGGAAAAGCACTTTAATTCCAGAGTGACGTTCGCAGCTGTTTGCCGTTGGTTGATCCTTTGAGGATCCTATTTTTATACTTTCCTTTTGAAGTCCTTCCTTTATGGTGACACATTCCTTGCCTTGAAACCCAGTTCCTTCTCAAACATGGCTTTTTATACTCTTTCTATCGTACCGCTTCCCCCCCTCTCTTAACTCCAGACCTGTCCGTCTACAAACATACCCTTTATGATTATTTTATGTAGACATACTGTTTTTCCACAACTTATCCTGATTCTTTATGAACCTGAAGAATCTCATTTTCTCTGAGAATTGTATTCATTCTTTATAAACCTTTACTATAAAATCCTGAATTTCCTCTTTGCAGTTACATATTTTTCAGAACCGTGCGTCTGGGTTTTAAGTCCTGTGTTTGCATGTTTGTAAGTGCCAGGAGCAAGGCGATATCAGTCACTTTTTTGTAGCACAGATGCTCGACCTCTGCCGCAGTCTAATCTGTATCTGTGGGAAAACCCTGGGTGTTGTACAAACCTTTACAGTTTAGACATCAGTAAACATCAGTAAACATCTGAAGGATGTCATGTGTCACCGAACACAGGAGCTTCCGATGAAGATAAAGCATACTGCACAAACACACAGGCGTTAAATTTTATATGCATGATTACATTTTGTAGTAAAGGTTTAAGTTTAATACTGGGATGAGTATCTGGGAAATAATGTACTTCAGTGTAATATCCTGTTCTGCAACTGTGATTATGACTGCGTGTTCATGCTTGATTCCACGTTTTTATGGCCTGCTTGTATTAAGATGTCCAGTGTGAGTACCGAACATCCTTGTCGTACACATGCGTCAGTGTCTGATTGCATGTACCGCACATGCAATCATCCTATATTATATGTCTGCCTCTGTGATCGTGTCATTTTTGCATGTCTAAGACCTTGCGTAGGTTTGTGTCTTGTTACCCGTCCACCTACGAAGCTGTTTGTCGTCTGTGTGTATAGTCTGTGTTCTTCCCTCTGAATCTTTAATGAGACTGTAATTCGAACACCAGCCCTCCTATTTCTCCCCCTGCCTTCTGTCGTCAGTTAGCCTCCTCCCGTTGCCGCTCACGGGAAAACCAGACAGCAGCTCTTTCCCTGAAAACTGAAAAAAGACACCTTAGTTCCACAGCGGACGAACATATTTTCTCAACATATTAACATACAACCCGGCCCTGCTTTTATCTTTATGTTAAATAAAAATACATTTTATTTCAGTTTACATTTTGTAGCAAAAAGGAGTTTGTGTTTGGTGTTTCAAGGTGTGAATATTTGCTAGATGATTGTATCATGAAGATCTGAAGGTTTCTCGATAGTTGTTAGTGGAAAACCCAGTGCCGCCTTAAATTGATATATTAATAGCGCCACATGAAAACCTGAATTGTAGCTTGTGATGTAAAATATAGCCACATTATGTAGTAGGAGACAATAATGCGTTTGTGCAAATGTCTGGCCAATAGCTTGTCTGGAGCTTGTCTTGTGTTAGAGGCCTGGTAAAATTCATTTCTTCCATTTGCCAGACAAAATAGGGATTACTGGTAGAGAAGGTTTTTGGGGGAATCAAGGCTTATTTTAATTATTTTTAATTTAACACAGCCCAAGTTAGATTTGGGGAAGTCTGATTCACATGCGTATTGTTCAGAAAAAAACAAAAAACAGAAAAATATGGGAACCACCTCTGTTTTTAATTACTCATCCTGAGCTGCTTTTATTTGAGAGTAAAGATGCGGAAAGAAGGAAATACTGGGATGAGCCATGACACATTAGCCATGAGTCAGATTCACCTCTGTCCACAGTGGACTTAGTCTTCTAATGTTCGTAGCCTCCAGACAGTCCAACACTGGAGTCCCACATTATAAAGCCTTGAGGGGATCTTGTTTCCGGGGGGGATGCAATACATCGGGCCTCCGGAGCAACCAATGGTTTGTTTTAATTATTTAATTAAATTCTTAGCAGGAATGTGGCACCAAAGGGATTTGACTCCAGTCTCTTTTTAGGATTGGTGGGCTGGTGGAGGTGCTGACATTTTATACTAGGCAACATTTTTACTTTTGAAGTAAAATATGAGATTATCTGTAATTGGATTAGTGGCTCAATGAATGTGCCATGTTCATAGTCAAAATTGGGCAGACAGGTGTGAGGTGTGTTGAGCTTGCAGCAGCATTTATGGGATGTTTCTGCATGTTTCCTCGTGGCTTTGATTCATACACGGCGCCCCTCGACCTTTGATGCCATCTTCCCCATGCTCACATGTGCTTTCAGCAACACAGCTCAGGTTTACATTCCTCACCTTGTCCCTAACGTTCAAGTCCCCTTCCTGACCCACTCCGCGTATTTCATGCCTGGCTGTCGGTAGCTGATGAGTGCGAGCATTGTTGTGGCAACACTTCCTCCGGTCAAGTGCTTGGCATCCTGCCCAAAGTGGATTATTCTAATCGGCCTTGTTAGCGACTACTCGTTTTTTCCGCCATCGTCACAGCTATGGAAGATCCTCTTAAAAGTAGCTCGACGTGGCTTAATATTAGCCCTACACTGTCTATGTAGACTCAGTGTTTGAGTAACACCACATGGGAAAGTGGTCTGCTTTGTGTAGAAGTTTATAAGGGTCTGGTGTAAGCTAATGGTTACTCCAGAAAGCCCAAACACCACAGCGAGTGGATGTCTTCTAATATGTTTCCATAAAAAGGGAGGTAATTTAACTCTACCTCACATACAAAATGACAGATGGGCTGAAGCTAATTAATTTTTTATTTGCCATACTAGAGAGCATATGTGCACCATCCTGAGCTAGCCGTGTATGTCTACTGCTTATGGTTTTTGGCTGAGTCCCCCTTCTTGTGTAAATCACAATTCTGCTCAGCGTTCATGATTAAGACAAACGAAACAAAATCCGATCCAGTGATGTCACATATATTTTGCAGCCATGAGTTGCTATAAACTGATATATGAATATTTAGTTTCTGGTACTGGGAGATTTTGTAGTAGTGGTATTTACGGATGACATCTGGGTGGGCTTTGGCTGCATGCAAGTAAACGGTGCACATGTAAATCAAATGTGGGATAAAGTAGCTAAAATGGAATCTAGAAACCATCTGCTGTCATTAGATGATTAATGGCCTTCTTACAAAATTAATGAGCATTCGTATTTGGGCTATAAAGAACGGGAAGTCGTGGCGTACTTATTAATTATCCATATATATGCTGGTAATATTGAAAAGCAGGAAACGCTGGTCTGATACATTAGGTGATAGCTGATGGGAGTCTATCGATTGGGTAGTGATTAAATTATCCTCATGATGAGATGACGAGCAGACTTGCATGCTTGAAGAGGAATTCACAATTACCCTGCAGTAAAACCTAGATCCTGGATGTTTTTATTTCTTTTTACGCATTTTTGGACTTGACTGTAAATCCAAGGTTCAGTGATAAATGGTAAATTTGCCAACCAGGCAGGATCAATTCAACATTCAATATATGAGCTTTTAGACACCAGTCGACTGGACCACAAAGATCCTAGATGGATCGTTTTTGGGTCACTACCCTGTCTTTTGAAAAGCAGAACTAATAAACAGGAAGAACGTGTATAATTTGGAAAATTACAACTGCAGGGTCTGTTACTAGACCATGAAGGGAAGGTCTAGATTAAGAAACTTCTTTTTTTTTTTTTTTTTTTTTTTTTAACCCCCTTTTTTTTTTTTTTGGTAAATAACACAAAT
>VUQR01013014.1:8059-20031 GCA_015108515.1 Hemichromis elongatus | reverse complement strand
GCCGGGACCAGCACAGCCACTCCAGCTGGGAGCAGCGGGGAAGGAGGAGCTGCGTGAGGGGCTGCTCGAGCCGGGACCAGCGGAGCCACTCCAGCTGGGAGTGACGGAGGAGGAGCCGCTCGAGGAGACGGAGGTTCCTCCATCAGTTGCCGGAGCGCCTCGTGGTCCCGTGCGCCGGAAGCCCACCTGGCTGGCCGTGAGCCTCGCCAAACCGCTGTCACGGAGTGACAGCCCGCCACACAAGTATTGCACGTTGCCCTGTTGTCATCCTTTTTCATAAAATGTAACTAAACTTTTGAGCGTTTGTGCCGCTTAGGCGCCATGTTTCCTATTGTGTAAAAGACGCTATGCAACGTGGTGACGTCATTCGAGGCTACGGGAATCGATAAGGGAATCGTTTGTAAAAATTGTTAACGATTCCACAGAATCGAAACAGTGGGAACCGGTTCTCAACAAGAACCGGTTTTCGATACCCATCCCTAGTGATAACTAAACTAACTAAACCCTTTTCCTATCTTAATGTTGAGGCCAATCATCATTTTATTTGGATTTTCCTTCTTTCAGGCCATTCCCAAAGCTTATGACTATAAGTTAGGGTTGAAATTTAAAGGTCTTACCTTCAGGCTTAGCTCATACATTAGTTATAAACAACTGAATTCTCAAAATCTTCAACTTGACCTCTCTCATAGTAACTTTAAGGATGTGTGTTTATTGGATTTTATTCAATCCAATAGATATTCAAAAATATACAATGGCATATTATTTATTTATTCTTATTCAAATGTAAATTACTTTTTTATCATAGGCTTATTAAATGAACAGCTTTTTAAAAAACCTCATGCAGAACCAACCTCCGCCTTTATATTAATGTGTCTCAGTTGCACAAGTCATAAGAGAGGAAAAAATATTTTGGCTGATGCTCCAGGCAGTCAGATTTCATTTTAGTGAGAGGTCACCATATTTGAGTATCGTATATAGCTCTCTTTTATAAAACCTTACACCCAGTATATAAAACCAGGAGAATGAGAACCAGTCTCAAATGTGAATGAACCAGAAAACTTTTACAGGAGCCGGTTTGTAGCTAAAGTAACAAGGTGAGGGGCATTTTTTTCTTCTTAATTAGTGCAAAATTAATTTCAAAAATGTGTACTCTATAATAAAAAAAAACAGGATTCCAGTACACTATTTGTATATAACAGGACCAGTGCACTGCTGTAGACGTCCCCAGAAAGATGCCATTGAAGGGGTCAAAACTTTGTTCTTAGCATGTTGTATAAACTTACTCAGTCACAGCACAGTTGCTATGACAAAATTATAATTCCAATTATGAGCCTAACTTGTTTAAAAATCCCCTCCATGTATGTCACTTTTATTATTAGTGACAGACGTTTTCTTCCATAATAAAAGGTATTCCTTGGGTATCAGGATTTCCTTTCTGAGTAAACAGAAGACAGGGCTGAACAATGTTGACATCATGTGCTCAGCAGCATTATACAGAAACTCACTTTGGAGCTGTTACCTTTCTTACCTGATGTCTACTCTGTCCTGCTGTATCTGATCTGCAGCTGAGTTTGACTCTTTCAAATTAACCAACCTATAGCTCAATACAGTATGCAACACTCACACTCACCAAAAATACTGGACTTAGAGACTGTGCATGCATTCACTGGGTTTGTCTGTGAAGGCTCTCAGTCATCCAGGTCATCGTAGTCTAAGGAGTTTGGAAAGAAAAGCGTCTGGTCTCTTTGAGTTGCTTTAAGTTCTCATCCGAGAAGCTTCTTCAGTTTTAAAGTCAAATAGTAGAGAGTCATAAATTTAAGCCCTATGGGAGTGTCCACACAAGAGGGACATGGACATTCACAGTGGACATAGATGGCTTCTTTTAGAGAATTGTCCACTGTCGTTCACTGTGAACAGCCTACTGGGTTTCTTGATTGATGCTCAGTCATCCAGGAAAGTAAATCCCAAAAGGTTGATTTTGTTAATCTGGACGAAGTGTTATTAGTGGCAGGAACCTGTCGTCACTCATCCAAGTGACCTCTTCAGTCTCAGCTGACGGTAGATTTACCCAATCCTATAAACTGTACATTTGTACAATAACTGAAACCAGCCCACTGTGGGGTCAGTTCCTTGATCATTAAAATGCAAATTGTCATGACCATTGATCAAAGCCCATTGATCAGTGATCAAAGACCACTGATCAATGGCCGTGAGTACCATTCACAGAGGTACAACTCTTTGTTGTTCACAGAGAAGAACATAAAATCTATGTTAAGATTCCAGCAACATATGTTGTAGTATGAAAAACAACTTTATTACTTCATAGAGGACATCATATATAATCACCCATTTTACATTTCAGATTTAGAAAAAAATAATCCTTTAGGGTGCATCACTTTAACGTGCTTCAGAACTAATTCAAAGTTAATATTTAGATGTTTCAATATTTGGGCTCTCGAGGTGCTCAGTGACCTGTGGTTTTAAAATCCTGGGTTCAGTAACATGCAGCACATCAAATGGAAAGTGTAAGGTGCTTCTATGGAAATCTCTATTTGGCCAAATGGCATTTTCTGTTCAGTGTGTCAACTTGTGGAATTCTTTGCCTTCGGAAATCAAGCTGGAGCCTGATTGAGATCGTTTTAAAATTAAACTGAAACGGCTTTGAAAGATTAACCAGTCACGGAGCCATGAATAATTTGCGGTTTTGTTATAATATTATACCATACTGTAGTTTGTACCCTGTGGTATGTGCTATTCATTTTCTTGTGTTTTAAAGGCCCAGCTAGGGACAGGGATCGCAAACTAGCTTAGGCTATAAATGCTGTTGTGTGTTGCCTGGTTCCTTTTTTAATGTAAGTAACCAGTGGCATGTGGTGACTTTTATAGAAATGCAAGCAGAAAGCACAGGCACACCCTTTCTTCCACTGTACAGCAAGACAAACTGGACTGGATTAAAACACACAGTTTTCAGATACCTGTCTTTTACTTTATTCAGTTTCCTGCTGCACTCTAAGTGGATGTTGTCACTTTTCTGCTTTCATCCGTAGGTTTAGGTATCGTAAATTATTATTACTTGTATAGATGAATAAATATCTACTATATCACACAAAAAGATTTACTATTAGCTGATCATGAGGAGTGGTGGAGGTATTTTTAACTTTACCAAAAGAACCAATGAAACACTAGGAGACTACTTGACTATACGTTAAATGTATTACAGGCAAGTTGTATATAAACTACCAATAATTACTTTTGTTTCCCATCATTTATCTGTATACTAATATTATAACGGAAGATTGCTGAGTTCATTTAAAAATGTCACAGTCTGTGTAATCTACAATATTGTATCATATTTTCTAAAATCATATGTTTGTAGTTTCTGTCCTCTGGGAAAAAAAAAAAACCTGTTAATGAGCTCAGGAAAAAAAAAGCTTACATCTTATTTTATTCAAGTCTGTTAAAACATAATAATGTCAAAAAATCAGAGCTGTATTAAAAGCGCAATGAAGCGTATTCATAGCTTTTCTCTGGATCTTGGGTGCCTCAAGATAACGCGCACAGTTTTAATAATGATGAGGTCCAGGCTATGGGGAGACCAATCCATGACTGATAGTGTTCCCCTGTGTGTTCTTCTAATAGGTATGCTATGTGTTTGGGGCCATTGTAATGCTGAATTCTCAAAGCTGTTGCCAATCAGATCCTTTCCAGATGGTTTTGCATGATTTTCAGTTCAGTTCTTGTTTAGCACACCCCAGCCTGTTGTCACTGTTTCCCCTCCTTAAGAATACCTTCTTGACATCCACCCGTACACTCAGATAATTTCTGGTGAGGCTCCAGGAAACAGTAACTGGATCAGCTGATGGACCAGGTGCATCTCTTGAAGGAAAATCTAAAGCACTGCTTTGAATGGTTGGCTGCCTTTTGTTCTGTTTTCTGTCAAGATGATGTTGAGGTCCAGGCTCGAGGGAGACCAGCCAAGGATAGTGTTCCAGTGTGTGTGGTTTTTTTTTTATCCGGGTAAGCTTTTGTTTTTGGGATCATGTGGATTGACCCAATGTGGCAACTGTTTGCAGATCAGGGAACAGTGGAAATATAGTCTTGCTGTAAAATGACTTTGCCAATCAGACATTTTGCAGATGGGACTGGACTGAAAATGACTGAAAAAACAGGAGATTTCCGAAGAAAAACTAGGAAACATCTTCAGTACGCCTGGGCAACTATTACTCAAGTTAAAAATTTACAAAAAGGTTAAAAAACTAAGACATGAAGACATGAATACTTGTACATCATCTTACTTTCTTTTGTACCACTAAATGCTTGCTTTTGTGAGAAAAGGTCAATAATAATCAACATCTAGGTTTCTTCTGGTAGATTCAATGAAAGATCCAATTCAGTTTAAACAGCTTTATTATGGTCCAGTTCCCTCATGGTGTGATATCAGACTGTCAAATGTCTCTTTAAAGGGTACAAATATTACACCACAAATCCTCCACCAATTAGCCTCTGATGAGCAACAAAACAACTTTCTAAAGTTTTGCATGGCATTACTTATTAATTTTACTTTCAAAGGATGACAATTCCCAAGACTCATCACAATGAGTGTGGAAGCTCATTAATGGACTGGAATAGAAAAGTCTCACATGAACATACTTGCCAGAAATATAGTCTGTAAATCCTAATGTATTAAAGTTTGCATAATCTTTTAACACATTTACTGTCAGATTTGATTTCAGCATACATGCTGGGGGTGATAATAGCTTGGCTCAATGTAAGATTTTGAAGTTATTTCAGCCTGTGTCACTCGCCTTAGTGTTTTGAGTACATTCATGAAATCAGTCATAGTCATGCAGATTGAAATCTAATTTTTATATTTTAAACATCTTGTAGCATTACCTCAGAGCAGGGGCGCCGTAAAGGGGTGGAAGGTTAGGACGATTCTAAGGGCCCAGGCTGATGAAGGGCCCAGAAGGCCAGATCCCTTTATTTTCTTAATTCTTTTCTCTTTTTAATATAGTACAAATGTGCTAGGGCCCTTCCTACACAATGTGTATTTTGTCCATTTTGCCCATATGTTTAATAATATTTAACACTTATGACACACCCCTCCCTTTCACAAAGGTTCATTCCACCCGTCCGTCCAAGCTACGGTCGCTAGCATAGCATCTCTTGCTATGATGCAGCTCAAACAGAGACAAACGCAGGGTATGTTTATTGGGTTAAATTTTATCTGTGAAAAATGTAGAGGGCCCAGAAATTTTGGTTTCCATAGGGCCCAAAATTTCTGGCGGCACCCCTGCCTCAGAGATAAACAATATATTTAAGTAGTGTTTAGTTTCCAAAGAAATTGGAATTGTATAAAAATGTAAAACAAACAAAAAAAAGAATAGAAAAATCAAACAAAAAAAACACACACAAAACAAACAGAAAAAAGCAGACTACTAAAAATAGTCCAAATACTCAGTCTGAAACAGATGAATTTGTATTTGTAATACAAAGATTAGCAGAAAAGATGGAAACAGAGCCTAAATTATGTAGTATTTAATCTATGGTTCATGTAAATGGGAGAAATCATAGGAAGGAAGGAATAAGGCTGAAAATCAATAGGGCCATGATCTTTCAGCCATCAGGCGACTCCACTTTACAGTCGCGATTCTCCAGTGAATATCACTGCATGGGCTCAGAGCACACATTATCTAATTGCAGGCAAATAAAGTTTATCACTGACTCTGCAAATACAACTAAAAACATGCAAAGAGAAACCAGGCAAAGAGAAAAATGTGTAAGTGTGAATATATGTAAATAATCAAGATCCCGAAATACTGTCACTTCTGCTGGGCCAGAAATGACTTGAGATGCACTTGAGAGAGAAAAAGGAAATCATCTTGTGCTCAGATCAGTCAGGACCCCCACAGTCCAGGCTACAGAGAAGAGAGATCCTCCAGCTTATCAGCACACAGTCCAAAAGTCAGCAGCTGTGACTTGTAGAGTGAACGTGGCATTGGTAACTAGCACATTTATGAAGGACCCTATGAATGATAAATACAGGTTATGGAGCAACAATTGGGGGCATGCAGCCAATGTGTTTCTCAGAGAAGGCTTTGCTTATTTCAGCGAGACAATGTCAAACCAAAGCTGACAGAGTGGTTCCTGTAAGTTTTTTTTTTTCCCTAAGTGTCTTCTTGACTTCAGTTGTTGGGCTTTTTCACACTCCATCTGAATCTTAATGAAAACAGTGTTATATTACTGATAATCCACTCCAACGCTCTTAACTAAGACACCAATTTCCTTCTTAGGATAAGTGAATGAGTGTAATTCAGAAAAACTTTAATTGTCATAGTTTGTCAATAACCAGTCTATATGGGACCCTTTGGCTTGGGAAGGAATATCTTTGTTATAAAGTTTGAAATTCTGAAATATTTTAGTTCAAATTTTTAACTGCAAATCACTAAAGTTGGTGCTATTTCAATTTTTTCCATGGTGGCACTGTTGCTCTAAGTATGGCAATATAGTTTGCTCAGCTAAGACTTGAGAAGCCTTCCTCCACTGAATATTACACACACACTAAAATAGGTGTATTAAAAATCTCATCTAGATTTCCAATGTGTAATCATGTTCTTATTGCCAAATTGCACATGAATAATTAGAGCTTTCTTCAGCCAAAACTTAGGACATACAGGTTGCTTATTTTTTTTTTAATGTCTCTTGAAATCCTTTCAGATATCTTTTCAATCAATTCACTGTCTGCCAAATAAAAGTCTCTCCAGTGGGCATTGTGGTACTGTATGATGGGCCTGGCACTGGTTTCAAAAGAAGAGCTGAATCTGTGACCTGTGCAGCAGAGGACAGAGACAGTTGACGGAGTGAAATCCTTCACGTTGCTGTAATGGGTATAATTACACAAAGAAAAGGGCTGTTAGGTTAAATTACCCGTGATATTCACCATGGATAATGGCAGAAATTCAGAAGGTTAAATGACACCAGGAGCTGAATGACTTTTGACATTAAGGTACTATTGAAAAGGAAATTATAAAAGAGCCTTTATGGGCAAATCCAATACCCTACACGTTGGATGGTAGCAATTGGTTTGAAAAGACTTTAAAAAGGCTTTTTTTTTGGTGAACACCTGTGTCTTTAGAAGCCATTGTGAGATAATGATTTAGTCTAAAAAGCATTGGCTGGATAGATTGGTTGCAACAGTGGAAGCTATTTGAAGCTCTCTTTGAGTTGCAGTGATGTCTGGAAATTGTCCTGCTGAGTGCCGCACCTACTTACACAAGTAACCACTGCAGGAAAGGAAACACTGAATAGACTCAAGCAATTAGCTGTTTCGGTCTCATTGTCTCTTACCTCTGGTGTTCCAGCTACCGTCCAAATAGGATTATGTGAAATTTTGGATTTTCTTCTTCACTTGGAACTATATTCTCTCTGGCCCAAAAGTTGTCCATTGCAGACAGCAAACTGCCCAATTAGTGGATGAGAAGGTAAAGGGGGCTGCGATGGACTGCTAGACAATTACCTCAAGTCACCCCACGGCAGCCACCCACACAACTAAACAAGAGCGTGTGTTGCTTATCAAATGACTATAGAGAAAAAGAGGAGCCAGACACTGTAGATGCCATGCATTTTTTTCCCCCACATTGCCCAAGCTGTTGTGTGTCTTCAAACTTTCACTTTCTTCATATCATACAAATCGAGCCTCCAACAACATTTCCTACTCATTCAAACTTTGCCAGACATCTGACTGCCAGTCACCCATACGCTGATTGGCTGAACACGGATGTTAAACACCTAATATTTACTGGATACTCCTAGTATACTGTGAACTATAATTTATGCGAGAATGAGGGGCAGAAAAAAAAAAAGGAAAAATATGCTGGCATACATGCATCCATAAGAATTACACGTTTGCTTACATGTTTTTATAAAGTAAAATGCAAACATAAATGCAGCTCTTGTAAGCCGTATGCACCAGTGCATCTGCAATAAGGTAAACTTTCACAAAATGTAAAGTGATTACATGTAAAGTTCATGAAAACCAGAAATCCACTATCTCAGTTTATAAAATATTTGTATTTCGGTAATAGTTTTGGCACTTCCGGCAGATCCTGTGGAAAAAAGGAAACTGGCAGTAAACTGGTCAGCATACTCTAGGACCTTCCAAATGTTTTTTTTTTTTTGGATAATGTGAAAACAGCACTTTCTACCTGTCCTATCTTTTTCTAAACCCAACCGGTCGCAGCCGTCACTACCTGAGCCTGGTTCTGCTGGAGGTTTCTTCCTGTTAAATAAAGTTTTTTATTCCCACTGTCACCAAAGTGCTTGCTTATAGGGGGTCATATGATAGTTGGAGTTTTCTCTGTGTGTATTATCGTAGGGTCTACCTTACAATATAATGCACCTTGAGGCGGCTGTTGTTGTGATTTGGCGCTGTATAAATAACATTTATTTTAATTGAATCTATGACTGAACAACTGTTTTCTCCTTAGCCCAGATACGATGCTTCTGATATTCTCTTTGGTCAGGAGTGGCTTTACATTAGGAATGCGACACCTAAAGCCCCTGTCCTGACGACATCTGGCAGCCCTCGATACATTGACACCAGCTCCACTCGACCCCTGTGAAACCTTCCCATGTTCTTGAATCTACAGATGATTCTTGACAATTATCTTAAGGCTGTGGTCATTCGCTTTTGCTTGTGCACCATTTCCTACCACACTTTTTCCTTCCAGTCAACTTACATCATATTTTTTTAGCACCATAAAAACAGACAGCTTTTTCAGCAGACTCGTCTGCAGACTACCCTCCTCATTGAAGGCGTCCATGATCGTCATCTGGACAGCTGTCAAGTCAGGAGTCCCGCCCATGTTTAAATAGTAATTTGCTCAAACTGAAATGGAGTTTCTAGTAATTTGTGATATTGAATTTCTCATGAGCTATGAGCCATAATCATCAAACTTCAAACAAGCAAAATGTTTTAATATTTCACTTCATATGTAATGAATACAGAATATATGAAAGTTTACTTTGTTGAATTAAATTCTGAATAGAAATAAAGCATAAAAGAAAAACTTGATAACAAAATAAAATAAATAACATTCAGTATTAAAAACTTCAGGTAACATCGCTCTGTACAAGTATATCATATTTATACAAATAAGATGATTTTCTAATATTCAGCACAGCCATCTTTATGTTTAAATTGTAGTCTTTTGTTTGGAAATAAAACGTTAAAAACTCTCTTAGTTACCTTTTTGTTTACAGTTTAATAAGCAATGAACCAATGCCATGTAGGTTACATAGGATTTTACTTAAGCGTATTTAAACTCATTATTTTGGTTTTCGAGCGTAAGAACACTGTTATCAGCCTATTTTCCTGTTGCAACAGAGAGCACTCTGACCACTGAGCACTACCTACTTAATGCAACAACAGATAAACAGCTCACAGCTGAAAACAGTCACCAAGGTAAGAAGCAAAGGAGACATTTTATATTATTTTTTGTCAGTTCTTGGTGGAGGACAAATATTGACTAACTACAATTTGGAATCCTTGATACTGCCTGATCAGAAGGTGAATGCTTCCAAAATATATACTATAACAGCTTCATAGGATAAACAAAAGTATGACGACGTTTCTCCCACATCGCCAAAAAACCCAAAAATGTAAGCTTTAACAAAAAAAAAAAAAGAATAGTTCTTGATTCAGTGCTCTGAGGTTGAGCACAAGCGTCCCTGGCTGAGAGGAGAAAGAAGATGCAAACTGCAGTCTTGGTCACTGCGTTGAACTTTGCATCCTGACCGCTGATCATCTGAACAAGACAACGAGATTGATGATATTGTGCAAAACGGCAGGTCAGTCTTTCATGCCCTGGTCATTTAAATCACTGACACATTTAATATAGCCAACATCTAGTGATTAATTGTGCTTTCATGCTCCATTATAATATAAACAATATTATAAAGTTATTTGTGTTATTGAGCAGTGATATGCAGAATAAACAAAATGTATCATGCTGCCAGTATCTGTTTTTAAATAAGGCTTGATCTTATCAATAAAGGAATGCAGGAGACTGATGTTTTGATAAATACAGTTTCTTAGTCGGAAAATTTACTTCAAAAAATGTCAAACTTTTTGTTCAAGTCAACTCTTAACACATCCATCATTGAGCAGGAGGCGGGGTACTCCCTGGACAGGTCGCCATTCTATTGCTGAAGACAGACAGACCACATTCACACCTAAGGCCAATTTAGACTCAGCAGTAATCTAACATGCATTTGGACTGCATGTTCTTTATGAGTGCTCCTTGGACCTGCACTCCCCTGGTCTATCAGGGAAAAAAAAAATCAGAAGAACACCTGTTTAATAGAATAGATTAAAAGATTGTGTCTTCCTCTCTTGCACCATACCATGGTGTGAGTCTTGCTAAAGAAGGTCTGGGATTACTAACAGACTGGTCGGCCTCCAAAGTAGAAGAGTCCAGTGAGCTCAGAGACCCTGTGGGAGACCCCGACCCTTCATATGCAAAAGTTTGAAGGCAGTCAAAAGGAGGAGCATACGGATCTTGATCAGCTTCTGCCAGCCTGTCCAGAATAAACTGCCTGAAGACCTCGTCCTCCGGGCCAATGAGGTGTGACTCTCGGAGGGACATTCGTATGCTGGCCCTGACATCTTCCCTCCGCAGCCTCCTCTCCCTTCTCCTGGGGTGGGGGCGCATTGGGACGCTAGGTTGGCAGAAGTCCAGCTCCGCTCCTCCAACTCCTGATTCTCCGTAATAAAACACCTTCTGCGACACAGTCTCAGGCAGCTCCAGCTCCTTCACCTCCACCTCACGTCCCTCCTGCTGTTTTCTCCTGTGTCTCCTCACCATCAGCATTACAACTGACAGCACTGCAGACACAACGCAGTAGGAGATCATTACAGTTAAACACCAGGCCATGAGCTTTGTTAGGGAAAAAAAAATCTTCAGTGCCCGATGGAGCGTGCATGCTGTGTAAAAGCACACCAAAAAGTAAAAGCTGCCAGATTTGGGTTTTTGGATGCAAAAAATCTAAATGACGGCAAATTAGGCAATACATTTTCTTTAGTTTTCTTATGTTTGTTTGTTTGTTTTTTTTACATCAGCTCACATACAAAAAAAAGTGTTTTTTATTTGCTCCATGTGGCACAGAATACTAACACTGTTTTCATCAGCTATTGTTCTCATCCGACAGAATGTTAGCATAGCAGATTTTGTCATTAATCTTTCATGTGATGGGCACGGGGAGGACACAAAGCAGCCGAGGTCATAATAAAGCTCTTCACTATGCAAACCCATCAGCGTCCCAGGATGGCATTGCTACTGATGTATTGCAACCAATACGCACATTACCTGACATCATTGCTCTGCAAGCTTTCAGCATTTTAAAAGTGTGTGTTAAAGGCACGCTGGTGAGTCTTAAAAGGCAGATTCGAATGAAAGTGCAAATTTGTTAATGAAAAATCCTGCTATTTAACACACATTCACATACTTGCCAAAGTGATGTGAGCTGGAACTGCTTCAGCTCAACAGACCTGCTGGAAAACAGTGACTTGTTTTAACAATAAAGTTTCAGTGAAGCTGACATTATAAAACTCCAACGTCTTGGGAGTTTAATTTGCTGGTTTATTTTTCCGTAATATAAATGAAAGAGAAAAAATTACCAGAAAAATGTATTAATTCACTCTTCCAGTGTATTTTAACTAAAGCAGATCTTTTAAATTGAACACTATTGTTTGGTTAGACATCTTTTATTCCAGTCAGATTTTTTAGTGACATTGTACCAAATCTGACGTTTTACTTAAAAGTGGAAATTATTATTGTAAATCCTTCAAAACCCAGACAAAAGGAGCTACAGTTATGCAAAAAAAATATAAAGTCTTCTTGATCAAATACATTTTTCTATTTTAAGAAGCTCCTCAGTCACATTTGGTAAATCAGTACAGTGTTGTAAAACGT
>VUQR01013006.1:4071-19406 GCA_015108515.1 Hemichromis elongatus | reverse complement strand
AAGAGCAATATTAAAACTTAGTAGCGGCCGCCATTATTGGAAATGAATTTGGCGCTGGGCCGCGCTATGAATTCTGGGATATGGTGGGCCATGAAGGATACAAGAAGGGCTAGCTAGCTATCGATCCAGCAAATATACCAGGCCATAACTAATTTTCTCCAACAGTGTGCATTGTGCACTGTGGCGCCCAAAGTGTGCGCGTAACAGTGAATAAAGCGCGCAGCTGTCTGACCAATCAGACAGCTCCTTACGTCCCACGGTGTGGCTAATTTGAATAGCAGCAGGATTTTTAAAATGAAGTTGTTAATCCAACTGCTAATCCACATGTTAATCCCTGAGCAAACAGGAAAGGGAAATGGATTTTGAAATGCAGTTTATTAAAGTACAATTTGAAAAAGGATTTTGAAATGCAGTTTATTAAAGTGGAATTTGAAAATGTTTTTTGAAATGAAGACTTAAAAAGCATTTTTAAAATCAGTTTATTAAATTGGAATTCAAAAATGAATTTACAAATGCAGATTTTATTTTACAATTCATTAATTAAGCACAGAAATTTTTATTTCGATGCGTGTGACTCTTGTGGTCCTCCATAGACATTAGGTAAGGCTGCACTTTTTGCAGTGATCTCATATAGAAAACTATTTCTATTTTTTTTTTAGCTGCTTTCAGAACTTCACATGATCATTTTCAGCTAGCAGGGTGTAATGCAGCTTTCAGTAATAGTAATAAATTACACAGCAATAATACATCGAAGATACTTGCACATAATCTAGGTAGCTACCACAACTAAAACAAGGTAGTTGCAGTCAGCTAACGGTTGTTTTTAAAAACAAACTTACTTCCAGATGTTTTTTTAGGTTGGAGGTGGAGTCTTTTGATGCTGAGAGCACATTGGTTGCTGGCAAACAGAGTTTGCATTGCACAGTCAGATGTGAAGGTGTGACAGAATACATTCCTGCCCGTGCACTGCTGGCTCTGTTGTGCTGGTTTCAGGTCCATTGTATAACTAATAATACATTTTGGGGTTTATTTATCATTAAGTCTTTCAATAGAATGAATTAACTTTCAATAAAAAGTGGGGCAGTGGGAAATCCACCGTCTGTTCTTAGAGAATTTGGCATCTCCCTCTAAGAAGAATTAATAGGATCCTTGGATGTTAGAAAAAGCATCTGATCAGGATGGTAATGTTCATTAATTGGTGACAATCTCTTTACTGTCCTTGCTATATGTAGAGGTGCTTAATACAGTAGATTTTTCTATATTTCTGCCAACGTACAACTATGACTAGATACCAATATTTGTATAAATTCATTGTTGCATTTAAGATTATTACTTAAAACACCTGACTTATACTCACATCTTTAAACCTTGTTTTGAATTCTCCCATTTTTATTAAGGTAAGATCATACTGTTTGCCATTTTCATGCAACAATTACATCCGATTCAGATTTAACCAAGCAGAGAAAAGCTCTGTGCAAGATTACCTTGTATTTTACAATCAGTTACATCAATTATACAATTACAGAGTTACATCATGCAGGAACCCTCAACCTTTCTCTTGACTCTTCAATTTTAGCAGGTATTCACTACTACGGTGGGTTATGCCAGACTGCGAGGTGAGTACTGATTCAACCATTCACTGGATAAATTGCTCTCATTTGACCCACTATCAGACAAACAACTTTAAAATGCTGGTTTTATTGTTGCCCCCTTAAAAAAAGAAAATGGTTTAAATATCCTCAGAATGTAAGTTACGCCTGTCACTAAATGACCAACTGTAATCTTTGCAGTGAACATACACACATGCAGTATATATATGTATATATAGTATACAGTATAAAATTAACTTGTGAACTTCTTCATTGCTTTTAATAATTTAACGGATGTTGTTAAATTCTCCTGTTTCCTTTAATAGCAGAAATAATAAACTACCTGTGTTATTTTTTACTCTCTCCAAATGTAATCTCATCTTCTCCAATTTTGTCACAAAATACAAAATATAGCTTTTATAAGTTTTCACTTGCTGCTTTATTCATTTTCGTATGTCTCTCATATAAGAAGTATACTTTGACTTACAGTATAATCATCTTATACATCATCCATACAAAGACTTCTGATTTCTCACCACTTTTTTTCATTACAATTGCAAATTTAGATCCCTGTTTCTTCTTAAACAATAAAATAACAGGGAGTTTTCTTTATGTGCATGGAAAATCAAGTCATATCTTGACTTGGGATACTTGAACTATGTACAATTTTACATGTAACTATTATATTTTGTCATTTTGATCAATATCTTAGCTGATAATTATTTTTCATCTCCACTAAATGAAACCTTTTCCACTTTAAATAACATTCTTTTGACATTTTACCTCTGACTGGTGTTAGAAAGACGTAGCCAGCGGTTTCATTCTGAAGTGGAACCAGATGGCTACATAATGAAATCTCATTGGGACCGCAGAAAGTTGGCTGCATCATGATTAGCAATACACGATGAGCATAAAAGGAAAAAAAAAAAGCGCTCTTGGAAGTGGTCAAAATATATTAGAGGGAAAAAAAGTAATAATGATAGAAAAGGGAAGCTCACACTAAGAATAAGTGGCAGTGTAACTGTGGGGGTTTTCACTTTTCAACCAAAGTGAGTAATTATGCCTCTGTGCCTGCTGCGTGTCTCCTGGTTCACCCGGGAACTGAGTCCTGTCTTTTTCTTTAATTTATAGCCATACTTCATCCATTCATTGAAGGTTCATTATTATACATCAGATTAAAATCAGTGCTTTCAGATTATTTGAAGGCTAGAGGAACAGCTTTAACTGACACAAAATGACATTAGAGGCGATCATGGTTTTGAATATTTCTTTGAAAAAAGCTACAAAGAAGTAGTTGAATGAATTTAATTTTTCAGAAAACACTAACTTTGGGATGGTGGAGTTTAATCAGATTTGTATGTTTAAACAGTAATCTGGAATTCAAGTCAAACAACTGGTGTTTGTTTTTAATCAGATACCATCCTATACATCAGTGTAGATCAGGGATGTCAAACTCATTGTCCATTGCGGGCCACACATAGCCCCCTTTGATCTTAAGTGGATCAGACATGTGAAATTTCCCTTAATGACACACTTCATCTCTGAGTTGTCTTAATATTAGAAACAGAAATGCAATTTCAGCAGTGAACCTCAGTTTTTCTGCATAAAAAAAAAAAATACTGCTCTGGCAAATGAAAAATCTGCCAGTTTAACTCTTTGGGCACAAACTGTTAGCGATAAATGTTTAAAATGACAGAAAATATAGCTCACTGCTCAGACTGCTTTATAATTAGACAGCAGAGGGTTATTGTTTATTCACAAAAATTGTCATTTTATCAATATTATCATTTAGCTCTAAAACAAGCAAAAAACAAGGTCTGTCTTCTAACATTTATAGTGTTCTGATAGAGCCTCTTTTAGCTCATAATCTTGCTAGCTAACTAGTTCTGGTCCCCTAACATTATTAAAAAAAAAATATATATATATATATATATATATATATATATATATATATATATATTTTGCCCTCTTCTAAAGGTGGAAACTCTGCCCATTTTTGTACTGTTTCACTAGAGGAGGGTCGCGTTTCACATTTTATAATGCTCATAGTTCATCACAACAGTCAGTCGCTCTTCATACTAATCCATAAACATGATATTTAAAGGGAGGATAGATTAGCAAGTGGGGAACATTTTAAAGAACTTCTTGGCTCACTCCTTCGTACGTGGTTGCCTGAAGAATAGTGGAGCATTTGACTGCACCCAAGTGTGCATGTGATGATTTCACTGGCAGAGAATCTCTTCATTGAGGTTGCACTATGGATAGATCTGCTTGAAAGCGCTGCAAAATTTTTGTGGTCCCCTGTTTGTCAAAGTGCGTTTAATACTGTGACAGATCTGTTGTGTTTGGCTCCTGTTTTGGCTCCTCCACTTCTCGATGAGTTCCAGGAAGATGCCAGAAAGTTGGGTGGTCGTGCAGTTTTGCTATATTGAGAATATTACTAAATAATTGTGTTGCTACTTCATAAATTAATTTGATTTGCATCAGCATAAGTATTGTGTGAAATGGACCCCACACCATTCTCAATTATACTCTGGTACTCGATGCAAGCCATTTATATAGGCTATTATCCCTTGACTTTTCTGAATCTTTTGAACTGCCCAAAAACATCGACTGGTAGGCTGGGTATTACCGCTCCCGTCCCGTAGATGGGGCATGACATATATTAAGGTTTACTTTTTCCCTGTGCACTACTGTAGTAAGTTTTTTATTCCAGCTTTGGTTGGGGTGAGGGGAGTTGCCAGTTTTCCACTCTAACATTGTCGTAATTTGCTTTCAGATCCATTTGCTGAGGTGCAGGAGTGTTGTGACAGTGTAGGTAATAATGTCGCTTCCCTGGCATTGAATATGACACAATGACTGCTAAATTGGGTTTTATGGGATGCCCGCGGGAACCTCCTTTTTGGGAGGAATGACCCCTGCCCTATACTCTCATCCTTTTTTGTCTGTATGTGTCCCAGGACCCTGGTGGGCAGGGCGGCGCTTATTATGTGCCAACTGGAAACATCTGGGCACCATGTTCCCAGACTATAACGTTGTGACTGACCCTTCATTCTGTCTCTTTCTCCACCCTTTTATCATGGCCTTAAAAGCCAGTTTGTGACAACTCATGAGTTGGCTACTAATCTTAGTTTTTGGCTGGAGTTCAAATAAGATACATCTGACCTCAAAACCGACTGGCTACTCACCTTATTTCCAGCACTATTTCAGGCTTCAAGGCTTTTACATAATAGGATAATTTCTTTTATAAAGGTAATAAATGGACGTATGAATTGAATTTCACATAGCTTCCCTAGGACACAGCAGTAATATTCAAACTGATTACATGCGAGATGTTGGTGAAAGAGTTGTGCAGTGTGAGATCAGATAAGCTTTGGTATTATCTTATCTTCATTTGTCATTACTGGGTCCAGGGTGTTTACCAGGTTTCTGTTTTAATCTTCCACCACATTAATTTTCCTGCCTGAAAAAGCGAAACGTGTGACAGACCGTGATGCAGGAACTGGCATATGATAAAACTGCACTGAAGTTTGATTCCCTGTGTGGTCGGAGTGATAATACTGTTCTTCTGTCGGTACAAGCCTGTTGTGCAATCCTTTTATAGTACTTCTAAATTCAGTAATGTAATCCCAGATTGCATTACTTTTTGCTTTAAGAGAGATACTTAATTACAGACTAGTTTTTTCTAGCTCTGCTGATTCTCAAGTGTCAGAGGACAAAAACAGATTATAAGGAAAGACTGTAGCTCTCTCAGTCATGGTAATGTGTGTGTGTGTGTGTGTGTGTGTGTGTGTGTCTGTGTGCGTGCGTGTGTGTGTGTGTGAGTGAACTAGATTCAGGACTGTGGACATTCCATAAAACAATGTCAAAAATGGCAACACACTAAGAGATACGTGGGAATCTACAGATACGATGTAATATGGTGAGCACATTCAGTGTTTCATTGGTTATGGAGTGTGTTTTGTGCATTATGTTCCCTCAAAGTTTGGCTAACAGGAATCTTTTTCACTTTGGTCGTCTTTTCAGAGTTTTCTTTGTTTGTATGTTTTTTGGGTTTTTTTGTTTGAGAAATCAAAGAGTTTTTTTTTGTCTGATGCTGAGCCAACAGTGAGTTTCCTCTAAAAAATGAGCACATTATAGGAACTTTTTAATACAACTGTGTTTTATTCTGGGGTACTTCTGTATTTAATTGTGATTTTTTTTCAAAAACCTGAATATGACATTTTAATGCAAAAACAAAAAAAGGTTATATCACAGAATAGATATTTCTAGGAACTTCTGTTGGGGTAAACACAGGCGCTGCTTTTCCTACGGCACCAGTTTTGGATGGAAGGCATAGGAAACCAAGCAGAGCTGCTGGTGGAGAAACTATTTGAAGTTTTCCAAACAAATGACCATTAACCATGTGTAATGGAGAAGGTTCACCTTCAAAGTAAAATTTGAACCTTTTAAAGCATGTTGACTGTTTTCGTTTTGGTCTTTTATATCAAGTGATTACTTTACCTTCCAATTGATCAGATTACAGTATGCCTTGTCCTTGATTGTTATTTTTTTGACTTTTTCTCTCTTTTTTCCCTTTTTGTTGGGATGCTGTCTCCTGGACCTCCATGGACCTGGAATACAGGTAGAACACATTTTTTCTTATATAAATGATACATGAGGAAGTTTTTGTATTTTTTTTTTTGACCTTTCTTCACTTTCTTTGGTATGATTTTGAATTAAACATGGGTTACTGTCTCTTGCTGGTTGTTTTTCTCAGATTCCTCCTGCACTGGATGTTGTTGAATTTGACACCGCACACTTGTGTTGTTGTGCACTGCTGCCTTATTGTACAGTTGATTTTCTGATGACTTGAACACGTCAGGTTCTGCTGCTTTGCCTTAATAGCAAAAGTTCATAAATCCCAAGCTCAAAGGTGTGTAAAAGTTCTTGTGTGTGGTCCTATGTTTGATACTGTAGCTGGTCCACAGTCAAAGCAGATATGGGCCATAGCAATACATACAAATGCTCGTTCTCATTCATCTAAGTCTATAAACAAGCTAGTTGAAAAATGCATATCAGAGTGAGAGAAGCCATTTAAGAGAAAAAGCATGTTGTATTTTTGCTGATATTATTTTGATTTGTTATATGAATATATTAAGACGTCTCATAGCCACATGAGAGCATGAACAAGCAGTCTCCCGTGCTCTCTCTCTTATGTTGATTTTTATGCTGTTCTTCCCAGATCGCATTGTGCTCAGATTTATATCTTTAGTAGAGAGGCTTAAAAAACCAACATTAGTGTTATGTATTACTACAAGCTGTGAACAGCGCCCTCCCTCTGACTGCCACAGCCCTGTCAGCAGGTTAAAGAATTCTTCCATCTGTCTTCGTCTGCAGCCAGGTGTTTAATGGCAGCTTTTACTTCGCTGAGCTTATCCCTGCTTCCTCAGATAGTTGACAATCATCAGTAATTAACTAACCCCCAAGAGATTCTGCCTACAATTAGTATTCAGCACAGCAGAAAAGACACCCACCCGTGTTTCACCACATTCCACATCCGAAACACTGAGAGTCAAACAAAATACTTTTCTGTGCAGTTGTCAGAAAATTAACCAGATAGAATGCAGCTGAGCAAAAATGACTAGACGCTAGGTGGAAAGGAACATTATATTAGGCTGTACTGTACCTTCGCCTAATTGGGTTGCAGCAAATCGACAGTAACATTGTGAAAACAAGTGCCATGAGCAACAAAACTGACTGCCACACAATACCACCAATACCAATATCTCGTTGGACCTCATATTTAATTAGAAATATGAGTGCCAGCTACTAAATGCTGCTTCATTTTTTTTTATTTTTTGTAATTATTTGAGCTGTTTGAAGGATACAAAATGACGTCAAGGTAGAGAATAGAAGAAGAAAAAAGTTGCTAAGAGCATAAAAAACAAATCTAACATATATCAGATTTTAAAGCTTCAAATCATGTCATAACAGGTCATCTTAATGAATGTCATAACATTAAGCACACTTTAGATACACATAAACAGCATGAATTTCACAATAAGATAAGTTAAAGAAAGAAGAAATCAATAGCTCTAAACTGCAAATGTGTGCCGGACTTTCAGCATTACATTTGCTTATTCTGTGTTCAAATTCTTTGGAACCCGTAATCAAAACGTGCCCTTGAATTCTACTGTTTTTTAAGACTCTTTCCAGTATTAAAGTGAAGCCAGTGATAAATCAGCACACCCGCTGGAGTGCGATAGAAATAACAGCTATAGGTAAATAGGCAAATTGCACTTTCAAAAAGTCAACAGATCCTCAAGACTGACGTGTAGCACAGATCATCTCTTTCACACTGATTTGAGCATTGAAAACAGAAAGCAGACGGACGCGTGTTGTTTCCCTGTGCTCTGCCTGGACCAGCCTGGAGACCAGAGTGATGGATCAACAGACATAACCGAAGTTAATCCGCTGGTTAGCTGCACAGAGATAACCACAAAGCATTAAAACTAAGCCCACCTTGAGCGCAGCAGATACAAGCATTGGTGCGTAATATAGTTGCAAAACCCTTTAGATTTACACAGCACGATAGCAACAACCTTAACTGTTTATCAGACACTAATTCAGACAAATGAGCTACTTACCAAAGCCTGCCACATCCTTCTCCCCTCTCCACTCCACAGACAGTTCAGAAATGCTGAAATATCTGAATGAACTATTACGGTGGAGCCTGAAGCCACTGTGAATGCAGCTCTGCAGCCAGATGTGTACAGCTGTTTCAATGAGTGAACTGCATTAATGGTAACAACATAAAAACATATTATATTTATTCACATTATATATAACTTAATTGATTAAGAAAAAGAAAAATTCTTAGGAATGATGCCTACTTCTCATTATGATGATTTATTTATTTTTTAATAATAGAAGCATACTGTACAACAGGCTAATGGGACGGCAGTGCAAAGCTTAGAATCCTCTGGTTTAAAATATTTCTTGTGCAGTAAAGTAATCCAATGACAGTTGTCAGTTTTTCCGCTGCTGCACAGCAAACAATAATTGTTCATAATTTGGAAAAACTTTATATTTCAAATTAAGATAATATAAGCCAGTTCTTTATTGTCATTGCACAGTCATACTTGGTACAATAGTACAACAAAACTGGAAAACTGCCCCACGTCTGCGCTAAACCCAACACAGTAAACTTTAAAGTGGATAGAAAAATATATCGATTTTTGCAAGAAAGGTATGACTAATAAGAATGAATGCTCATTGTACATGTTTGCCCCCCACACAAAAAAAAGACAAGTCCAATGAGGTAGCTAATCAAAGTTTGACTTTTTAAAAGATGTATCTAAATAGGTCGTGGTCCTACAGACCGGCCTGGTGTTACTAAAAAACCTCTCCAGTTGACCAAAACTGGAGGTCCAAAAATGACTTGTAAAAGACGTCACACCGATGTCACTTTGCCCGGTGGGTATGAACCCGTGAATCGAGTTATTTATTTGCTTTCTTCACATTAGTGCAGTTTTGGCAGCACCCAACAACACCTCAGCCTGGCCATAAAATGCCCCACTGTTTAGTCAAGGCTTTGCTTCACCTCACAGATCTCTGGCTCTTTCACTCCAGCCATGACTGCACTAATAGGGCTGATTGAGCTTCTCTCAAGGAGCCGAGAGTTGAATCACTTAGCTGTTTTTCTCCTTCACTAGAATGTAAGACCCAGAAAAGCATAGAGCCTGACCAAGGATGTTGGATTTGCTTTAGCGCTGACAACAAAAAGCAGCTTGGCTGATACTAAGTACCAGATTAGAAGAGAGACAGGTCGAGAGAAGGAGGAGTGCAGGGAGAAAGATGGAAAGAGAGTCTGGATGCACTAAAAATATGTGAATGTAGGGAGCAAGAGCAAACAGGAGTAGGGTTATATTAGGGGCATGCATTTATTTCTTTTTGCTTTTATCACTTTTTATGTGATATCAGCAACAAGTGATGGTATTCAGCATATGCCTGTTCCACCGCTAGTATAGCTGCCCTGTTTTTTCACTACATTGTGAAGCACATCCAGTGTCAGATATTGATTGGCCAGAAGGTTGTGAATTTATATTTGTAATACCATAGTGTTAGAGCAGATAGTGATACCCTGTCTATCGCTGGGTCTCTCTGTTATTGTGTATCTCTTTATTTTCTTTCTCCTTTCTTTGCCAAAGTGTGTTCTTGTTATTCAGGTCACACATAGAGCTTTCTGCCTGTCTTGAATTTTAAACCACTAGTAAGAGTTTGCTTTTTAACTTGCTAACATCACGAGCTCTCTCGCATTTTTTTTTTGCCCAATTTTTGCATGCAGCTCTGGCAAATCAACGGACATTTCTGATTCGAGTGTTTTGTCATTCTGATTTTAAAAACTCGAAACAACCGCAGCCTAGCTGGTGCACTGACAGAGTAATTAACACAATCAGTGAACTGTGTTGGCTCATGATGTGCCTCATTGCTAGCGGATTCATCCTAGATGATGATGATGATGATAGTTATGGATTTGGTGCATCTCGAAGAATTTCATTACATGTAGGATTCAGCCGCTGCCTCTATGTCCTCTTTCTGCATATGTTTCCCCCATCTTCAACAGCTTATCCACCTACAATGCATTTATATGTGTGTGTGTGTGTGTCTGTGTGCACTTAGTGAGAGTTCTAAGGAATATATTATCACTTGCCAGAGAAAGCGTGTTCAGTTTTATTTTTATTTTATTTTTGTTGAAGTTCCAGTTTTAGTAGGATTAATAATGTAATAAACCCCAGGAATGGTTCATTTGAATGAAATTGGTTTTTCATCATTTGAAGTACTGTATGAGCAGCTCTTCTTCTGTGGAGTGTCAAAGCAATTGCGGCAGGTAGCTGCTTGTTCTGACTACTCTGTCTCTCACAAACAAGGCCAGCTGTTAATTTATCATCATTTGCTGTGTTTGGAGGAGAACCAATTTGGCAGTGGACTGTCAGGGCTTTAGATTATGACCCACGTGGAAGGCCCAAACACCACAGAGATGAACTGGTAACCCATTTAGATGGTTTTAATTTTTTTTGTGTGTGTGAGAAGTTTCTTTTTTGTTCCTTTGTTTTTTTTCCTTTTGAAATTTCTATGTAATGTTTTCTGATCATGGATTATTTCAGTATTTGGCAACAAAATAACATTAACATTAAAATATTTTGGCGTTAGTTTTTCTCTTGAATTATTTGGACTTATAATAACTGGCAGTGGCATATCACAGTGCTTAAATAAAGAGGCAGGCGGTTATTCATATTCACACCTTTGGTCTAGAATCATCAAGAAAACCAACATGCATGTTTTTGGACTCTTGAAAGAAACCGCAGTACTTGAAAGGACCCATGAAGGGACACTGAGAACATCCACACAAGTCCACACAGAAAGGTCCAAGCTGACCTTGTTGCTGTGAAGCAACGATTTTTTAAATTTAGAGTAGACAAAGATAAAGATAGTTGCTTTCCTGCAACAGTCATAAATAAAAAAAACCATTTTCAATTTGTCATGTAAAGTTTTATTGTGCATGAAAACAGGGCCCCTAAAGTAGACATTTGTTGTGTCTTTACATTAGGGTCCAATTTCAGGAAAATCCCATAATAGCCAATCTTTGGTCTCTTACTTTAAATCATTGTAGAATATGAATGTGACATGTTCATAGTGTGTAGCAGGAACGCGTGCATAGCAGGTTTTTGACTTTAGGGCTGAGAGTTAATAACGAGATTTATGGCCGCTTTTCTCTATTCGCCAGAGAATAATACAAAGAAATTAATGAATTAATTTTAAAAAATTGACAACATATTTTTCACTTTGCCTCAGTCCAACATAGGTAAGCTTTTCTTTAGAGAAGGTGTCAGTGTTTCTGAACTATGCTCACACATGACTTAACCTTTGCACGACAGAGATTTAACCTGGATTTGTGGACAGGAAAGCTACCTGTGTCTATAGACAGTGACTAGTGGAAGTCTACCCAAAACAATGCAGGGATTTTCATTTTCATCCGTGCCTGTTTTTAATACAGTGCTGCCTTAGGGAAGTGAAGCACACGCTCAGCCTTTGTGCACAGAGATTTCTCTCTCTCCGACTCTTTTCATGATGTTATGATGAGACAATCTTACTCTTGAGGAAAAAAATTATACATTTGTTTGCCACAATTTGTATACACAGTAATTGTGCAGATTGGTGAACCTCTTCCCATCTTTATTTCTGACAAACTCTGCCTCTCGAAGATGCTCCTTTTTTTAGGCACATTGCTGAAATGTTACTCTACTCTTTCTTTTTAGCATCACATACTTTCGTTGTATTTATTTTATCTACAGTGAATAAAATATACATATTTTATATTACATTTCCTCATTCTGTCATGTCTATTCTGTGCTTATCACAGTTATATCAACCTTCCAACGCCCTCTGCTTACTTTTGTTTACCATTGACATGCCAGCCCCCCTACCCCCACCCTCAATGGTTCCTAGTTTCCAGGTTCCAGACTTGTGAAACCAAGTGAAAGCTGTGGTTCTCCACGCATGCAATGTTAGCCTGTAAGGCAATAAGGAAATAGGAGTTAGTTCCACATAATGATGGAACCAACTGTCAGCTTTTGAGTATTACATTTCTCTGCAGGGCCTGCCTAATTCAATAGAGCTGGATGTTTGGAAACAGTGAATTTTAAATATAGAAGTAGGAAAATCTCAGAGGGTCAGACAGTAATTGACTCTTTGCTTCTCTGGCTCTGTGCAGCGATAGTGATGTGTTTTGACAGGAGTCCATCTACGAAGGTTTCACCTTCCCTCCCACCTTTCATTTTTTCCCCCAGTGTATCTGTGTGGTCAGCGTATTATCTTAAACACCCCTGAACTCACGCCTACGTGCAGCCTGTGCTACATCAAACTGTTTTGGTGAATATTAATGAAAAGATTAATAAACAAACAGTTAAATACTTTCATATTCAGCAGTCCTTTCTGGATGATGCTTAAGATTTTGAAAACCTGATCTGGACACTTCTATGGAAGCCACAGATTTATAAACTTATATTGTGTAAGTTGATAAATTGAGGCCTCGCTGTACTGATATGGTTTTATAGAGACATATATAGAGTCACATAGATATTCACAGTGACTACATTGGGGATGATTAACTCCTCCCAGTCTTCTCTCTATCCGCTCTCCTTTGCTCAGCCATTTTCCCCCCCCCACACTGTTTTGAAATGTAAGCCAACCAAATCAATCTCTTTAATATATGGATCAAAATGCTACGCAAGACACTTCAAAAATATTCAGAGAGCAAAGAAGATTAAGGAGAATATGAAATCTCTTTTTTCTGTAAATCACCTTGAGTCAGCGCTGGAGATGTTTGAGAACTGACTGGGAGCTCCAAGCTGATCACCGTATTAATCTGCTCCACTGGGTGGTACTGTAGAAATCTGGACTGAACTTGAACTCCAAAATAAGTACACATGCATCAGCATATTTTTATAGTAAATTTAGCCCCACTGATTTTTCTTTAGGTTACATTTTAACCCAAAAACTAAATGGCACTGTTATATATATAAATTTGTTCTAACACACATAAATACCAAATATAAACTACACATATGTACCGTATTGCCTGTAATAGTAAACATCTTTTGAAATATTTTTGCATAGATTTTTGGATTTATTGATTTACAAACAAAATAACAACTTATAGGATTTTCGCTGAAACATTCTCTGTCAACTTGTGCATGTATCTTAGTTCACCGTGGTTCAAAACAACGCCAGCTTTTTAAAATATCATCTTTTTTACAGAAGTTGAATATAATCTACGTCTGTTGACAGACATGCCACTTGTGTAAGCCGAGAGCAAACATTAGATACGGTGACAGCTCGCTAGACAATAGCTCGAGGTTCACTCTCCACAGGCTCTGTGGCATCAGGGTTTGGTGCTTTAATGTCATGTGTTATGCCGCCAGTGTCAGGAAAGGAACCAGGAGTGGATGTGACCTGCAAATAGGGAGAGACAGCAGGCAGGAGTCCAGGAGACACAAAGACATCTCAGTGTACTGCCAAGGTTACGCACCTTCACAATACAAACACGCACACACACAAACAGAGGCACACACATATACTGCTATTTTGCCAGAGGTTACTCAGCTGGCTGACAGCAACCAACAATAAAAGAATCCACCGCTGAGCCAGCTGACTGGCATAAAGAGCCTTTATCCATGGCCAAGGAAAAGAAGCACCCCGTCACAGAAAGAGAAGCCAGGATGGGAACGTTGAGGAAAAAAGAACCATAATCTGTCCCAAAGGTAAGATATGAGACTGGCAAAGGAAGTATTGGAGGTTTGAAATAACATCCCGGTGCTCTGGAGCTGAATCAGCCCCAGAGGGGGAGAAACCGGCTGGACAAGGCCGAGCCAGAGGATAGATGTACAGGTGATATTTTATTCAGCACTTTGCAGTTGTCATACAGATTGATATGCTGCGATCACCGTTGTTCCCATTGGAACACGCTGCGCTAGCCCTAGTTCATCCTCCACTGAAGCGTGATATAGCAACTTGGCACATAGGTGTTGGTGAACCTGGATTTTCTCAGTTGTATTAAACTAAGTTCAAGTCTTTAAGTTAATATTGTAAAAGGTTGGTTCAAGCATTTAAAGGATTTTGTTTGGTTTGCTTTTTGTTCTTTGGTTAAGTTTTGATTGGGGATTTGCTGGAGGGAGGTGGAAGTTAAGGTTCTATTTATCCCTGCTGCATTTTCACAATATATCCAGTGAGGACAAAATTCTGTGTCAAAAAATGTCGGATCATCTACAGAACTTGAGATTTGCTACTTTATATTTCATTTTGTTTAGTTAGAGTCATGGACTGCTGAATGCGGAAACTTGATATGCATATATGTTTTTGTTTGTTTGGTCTCACATATATAAAATATACCCTACCTGCCTATTTAAGTACCCATACCTGGCTTGATGGCATAATATAAAAGGAGAATTTAATTCTGACAAGTTAAAATAGCAACACACTGTAAATGTCCCTCATATCTATGGGAAGGAATTGGATTTAAATAAATAATTCAGTTAAATTTTACATAAATTATTCATATATAGATATATATATATATATATATATATATATATATATATATTTGTGTGAATGAACAAAGTCGTGATTAAATGAATATAACAACATTAACTGTAGCAACAGATGGACGGAAAAAGCGGCTCACTGTGTCCATTTTACACTTTGCCTCTCCAAAACCTGAAATGTTCACACATGCAGAAGTTGCAGTAATATACAGCAGAGAGATATTTTATTTCAAGCCAAAAGGAAAATATTCACAGGAACAGACAAACCCGACATCATTAAAACATTTACATTTATATACGTATTAGCTAACTTAATCGTTTCTGAAGATTAAGGACTCGGAAATCTACTTCATACGTTTTTTTTGCCAACGCTAACAACTTTAATTCTGTTATTTGCAATATATTGCAATATTGCATAAATTGCAATATAATCCAATTTCTGCATGCATGTCTGTTTAACGCTTAGCCTCTATGAAACGCACAGAGGAGGCAGTGGACCTGTATCACTATAAAAATGAATCCCGAGTCTCATAATAAACCACTTGAAGTCACATCTTAAGCCTTTAATCATTTGACAAGTCTTATGAATATTTAATGACGATGAAATGTTATGAAAGGGCTTGGGCGTGGGGGGGGGGGGGGGGGGGTGACAGGGGGGGGG
>VUQR01013005.1:8544-22388 GCA_015108515.1 Hemichromis elongatus | reverse complement strand
AAGACACTTCACCCGTGGCCTACTGGTGGTGCCAGTGTCCGGCAGCCTCATCTCTGTCAGTGCGCCCCAGGGCAGCTGTGGCTACAATGTAGCTTGCCATCACCTGTGTGTGAATGTGTGGATGACTGAAGCACTATATAAATACAGGCCATTTACCATTTACCATTTACCATCTCTAAATTTCTATGAAAGCCGTTCACTTCTGGGTTATGCTTTTATTTTTGTTAAATTAAGTGGCACAGTGTTATATGTCACATGTTGTTGTTCACCTGAAGGTATATTAACCTAATTTTTAACACCTGTTAAAATAACCTTTGAAGCGTCACATGGCTGTATCGGAATAAACAGTGCATTGAATTCACGTTACAGTTTCACGCTTACGATTGCATGTAACATTATAAAAACATGTGAGTCAACGACGTTTTTCTCCTTTAAAGCGGACGTGCTGTAGATCACTTTTGGAAATAAACTCTTTAAAGTTTAAACGAAACACTGTGTCAGTGTGTCACCAACCCGTCCTCAGAGGAATCACGGGGTATTTCCAAGAGACTGAAGTTAAGAGGAAAGAAGAGCTTTGAAGAGTTGATGTGTTTACAGAGGGAACATTACTCCTCTCTGCACGCCTTTCATTTCCTCCACTATGAAACTATCGTTTTTTTTTCCCCTTCCAGCTCCACTTTGTGAAGGAAAAGGGCAGCACGTGTGCTACCAAACACGTCCATAGAAATAACGTCTGAACTCACTTCTACTGATTTGTAACTGATTCATATGATAAATTATAATCTGCTGTGTCTCAGTGACGCTGTACATCTATTTTGTTTTATGAGCGTGTGCCAAATCACTGCAGAGCTCATTTTCCCCATGATTGCATATCTAAACAGGATGTATGGGGATATCAGCATCTGCAAGGATATGGGAGTTATTTTCACTCCAGAGATGGCTGTTTCCCTCCAGAGATATGAGCAGCAAGATTAGCGTGCTTTCTAAGAGGTTTTGCTGAATGCAATTAGTATTGGAAATATCATTTTCCTTTGTATAATTTTGAAATGGGTTGGGTCAGTAGTGGTTTTTGTATAATAATTCTTTCATCTGTATGGATTAAAAATGTTTTATTTGGCATCTGAAGTGTCCTCTGCTAAAGAGCAGTCTTTGAACCAGGGCTGCTTAGTTATGTGAAGCATGTTGAGTGACCGTTAAACCTCGTCTGGCTCAGTAAACCTTTAAAGAGGTCAAATAAGTCTGTGTTTTTATTGGAATACTTTTAGCTCCAGAGGACTGTTTCCAATGGTCTACCTTTGCATTTAACTAGTTAGGGAGAGCATAGAGGCAGATGCCTGGGAATTAAATTCTCTATGTTTCTCTAATGAGCACTATTAAAGTCCCTTTGAAACCAAGTGTCTCAATTTTGAAATGAGCACTTTTAACAAATTGTATTTTTTGCCCCTCTGGTCAGTAGGATATAAAACTGCATATTGAGACACCAATCATATTTGATTAAAGTAAGATTTTAAAAAGCTTTCATTGTGTTTTCTGTTTCCTAATTCTTTCAACAAGCTCGAGTTAGCTCCGTTACCGTCTCTGGTCTAATCACTGCCCCTTAGCTGTATACATATCACTATTTTTAAGTGGGTTTTATGAGGTTTTGTTGGTTTTGGGATATTCTGCTGCCACAGGGGCCAGTCAGCTGCAAATATCTTTCTATACTTTAAAAACTTCACGCTGTGCTCTGCTCCTCCGCTGTGCTACCTGTGGCATAGAAGTTCCTTTGTTTGTATGGGGAGGTGTCACATTTATTCCAGAGGTTTATTTCACTGCCTCTACAGTTACCCTCAGCGAGCTTTGTGAAGCGGCACAAGACGCAGTTCTCCACCCGCTGGCAAAAAATTTGTCCCCAACGTGTGCGGAGTTTTCCTTGCTTATTTTCTACTGTGATGTTTATTTATGATCAGATATTGCAGTTTCCTTTGGGGGCCACACCTGCTTTGCTTTGCTGCTTTGGCTCCCCTCTGCACCCCACGACAAACATCCTGGAACAAATGCAGTTTGAAAGCGTATTCGCTGATCCATAGTTCAGTTTCCTCTGGTCCACGCCCTCCCACACGCACACTAATCTAAGACACAAAAAGCAAGTTGCAGTCACAAGTCTCCTTGGCGGCCGCTGACACTGCCTCACCCATCTAGAAGCAGGAGACTCTGGTGTCAGTGTGATCCTTGTGGGTGGTTCACAACTCACAACCCGACCGACTTCCGCAGCACTGCAGCGTAACGGCATAAGGAGAAGGCACACAAGTTCAGCAGCGCTCTCCTCTTCCTTCTGCTGTGTTTTCTGACCATTTCTGCTGAAGCTTCACTTATCAGCATTTTAACATAAAGAGGTAATTTGAAGAATCATCATTAATGCTTCCCCTCAACGTTATGATGGATCTTAGCATCTCCAAGTCCACAGCTTCAGCCTTGTTGCTGCTTAGTTACGCTGGTTCTTAAACTGGGGCGGTGGTGAGGTGAGATGTGGGTGAACAGGAGAGGAATACAGAGTGGAAATACGTAGAGGGGATATTATTTTTTAAGGGGAAATGATTAAAACAGAGTTTCCCGATGCTATGATGCTAATTTCACTACTGTTCATCTTAGATCACAGGGTGTGGCTGGTGAAGTGGGGCATGCCAGCAAAAGTTAGCATTAGATCATCGCTATTATCAGTGTGAGCTTCAATATTGAACACCAAATCAGCACTGAGTACTAACATTCCTGAGCTTTACTATGGACTTCAGTTTGATTAATGCACTGTCCCAGTTCACAGTACAGTATTACCTTCAATCACTAAATTAAAAGTATTTTGTAATCTAAGCAAACTGATAACTGAAACTAAATACGGCTCGTAACGTAAACAGCAGGGATGGCAAAACCATAAATTGCTCTTTTCTCCTGCTGGTCAGGATAAGAAGGAACCCTGTGGCTGCTTTCCTGAGTTATTATGAGATTTCCCACTGTAGTAATTATCTGCCAGATCGCTGGGCCACTCCTTTCTGCTTCATTCACAGTCTGTGTGAAGTAACAGGGTGTGCTCGGTGAGAAGTTTCCTTTTTTAAGTCAGAAATGTGTTGACTTTGAGCTTCTTTGCTGCTATACCGCATGTCAACAGCTTTCAGAGATGGACATTTTTAATCTAGAACTGCGGGGAAAAAGAGCAGCTAAAAAAAAGTTTTAAAACTGCTAAAACAAAGAGCTAAAAAAGCCCTAGTGTGGATCTAGGCAGCATTTGCTGTGAGGGTGACACAAAATCATGGTGAGATTGAACAGTGAATCAAGAATAAGTGCACTAACCGTGGCAACATCCCACCCAAGTCTAATAAGAGAAATTAAAATTATTACAGAAAATGTCTAATAGTACAAAAAGAAACCATATTTTATATCCACACTATGAGCAAGCACTTTGGTGACAGTGGGAAGGAAAAACTCCCTTTTAACAGGAGGAAACGTCCGGCAGAACAAGGCTCAGGGAGGGGCGGGGCCATCAGCTGGGACCGGTTGGGCTGAGAGAAGAAAAGAACAGGATAAAGACATGCTGTGGAAGAGAGACAGATTACTAACAGGTACAATTTAATGCAGAGAGGTCTATTACCACATAGTGAGTGAGAAAGGTGACAGGAAAAGAAAAACTCAATGCATCGTGGGATGCATTGAGTGCACCTGATGCTTAGATTGTATATGTGGTGGGCAAAATTAGGCATTACTATCATTAATTTGCAAGTATCAGATGGTGTGGAAAAAAAAGAGAGAAAAGGAAAAGGTTAAAATGTTACACATGAAACACCTTATACCCTCAGTGATCACCATCTCGGCTACATACCAGAATGGAAGTGTACACCAAACAATGTTCAGCCTGTTGACTGATCCCCATGTACTAAACAGAAGTGAAGTTGTTACAGAATTGAAAAGGGGATGGATGGTGGGGCATGTAAACGAGAATGAACAGCTTGTAGAACTGGGTAACAAACAGATAAGCTGATACTATATCTCCAACTAGAACTGCCAATAATGGCAGTTCAAACTAGCTAGCTGTTAGCTAGGAGCTTGCCTGTAAATCCCAACCCGTTCTCACTCCTGAGGCGTATCATACCGACGGTTTGTCACGTCCCGAGGCGTTCCAGAGGAACGTGAAAGGTGACCTTACGCGTTCCTATAGGATGCACTGGGTTATGGAAGAAATCCAGTAGGTCCCGCGGTAATACACGTTCCAGCAATGTATTCCAGCCCTAACCCTAACCATAACCTTATTCCTAACCTTAACCAGCACTTTAATGACATAAAAAGTGTTTTCCAGAGCGAATTTAAGAAAATGAATGAAAATGTGTATATTGAGTCCAAATGGTTCTCATGGTTTCTCCTTTTTTCCAATCTCGTCATTTAGGAACGCGTTGGGTAACCGAAAGTGTAAAATGTTGACGTTTTGTCACCTAGCGTAAAATATTACGCTTAGGGAGTGAGAACGTGTTGTAAATCCATGAACTACACAAGGAAATACATTTGATAGAATGTGCATTAAAAGCATGCTAATAGAAGTATCCTAACTAAGTTTCAGTGGGTTACCTGTTGTGGCCCAACTGCAGTGATGTTGGAATTGCTGGGATTGGTTCCGTGAACCAGAACTGGTTTGCCACTATTTTAAAATGTAAAAATTACAGATGAGGTAACCATCATTATCAGACACAAAACCACCGTGGTTCGTGTGAGCCAGTAGGCTTAATCAACATCAATTTTACTGCCTTTTCTCTAAGATGAGACATTACCCAAAGTCTGCAACACAACACCAAAGTAAGAGCTGTGGTGGAGTCTGAGTTACGTCATCGAGGCTTTCTTCTAATGAAAGAGACTCAATGTAGAAAACAACTAGAACTGGACGTATTCACGTTTTATTTTGAAAATCCGTGGTTATGTTTACAATTAGATTTAATCTTACATGTACACATACTTCTTTACACTAACACACACAAAATGTTAGTATTTTAATTTGGCTGTAAGATATTAATGAAGAAATTCTAAATAGACACAAATTTAAGTTTTCTACGATAAAACATCACGTTACTGAGCCTCCACAACTTTGAGTTTCTCATGAATGTCAGCTATCAGCGATGTCTCCATCGCCTTTGATGGTAGCTGATACAGGCTTTCATCATTTGAATATTTCATAATTTGAACAAATAAAAGGACCATTTTGTGCTTGGAGACTAATATGTAAATGTGACATTTGATGGTTTGTATCCTGGCTTTTAATAATCTGCTTGGAAGCATCTGTACCAATCACAGTGATGATTATTGGAAACTTTGTGCACTGTTTAAGTGCTTCTGTTGAATGTTCTGCAGTCACTGAGGACATTTGCATCAATTACGACCAACAACAAAAACTGGTGAGATATATCAGTCTTTTATTATAAGTGCACAGCCGATTAGTTTGATCAGAGAAGTTCACATAGATATCACATTTCTACAATTACAGTATATTCTGTTATAGATGACTCTTGGTTCTGTACACACTTAAGACACAGCAGTGCTTAAGGCTATATATTCTGTCAAACATGCTGTAGCTTACAGTATTAACATTATCGCCATGAAGAACATCCCAAGAATGTGATGTTACTTCCTTTTGTTTAGAGCAGTGGTGTCCAACTCCAGGCCTCAAGAGCCAGTGCCCTGCAGGTGTGTCCTTGGTCCAACACAGCTGATTTGAATGGCTAAATGACCTCCTTAACATGTCTTGTAGTTCTCCAGAGGCCTGGTGACGAACTAATCATTTGATTCTGGAGTGTTGACCCAGGGTGAGATCTAACACCTGCAGGACACTGGCCCTCGAGGCCTGGGTTTGGACACCTGTGTCGTATGCATATTAGCTTTAGGACGTTCCAAACTTGCGGTGCTTTGTGTTCCTTGAGGAAAACATGTTTCATTCACGAGTCCTGGACAAACACACATACCCTGACAGCTAATGTCAAAGGAACATCGTAGACTCGATCACAAGGATTGCTTGCAAGACAGCCCCTGACAGCTTTGTACATCTGTCTGGATCTGACATGAGTGAAACACAGTTGATCTACATTTATCTAACATCTTTGACTGCTGCTGACAGAATAGTACAACAGCCCCCTACACTCGAGATATACACAGGAAACTAAATCTTACTGTGCAACGTCAACGTTTTGGATTCCCTGCATGTTAAATAGGACAGCTTGCATGTATCATTTTCTGGAAACCCTCGGGTTTGTTTAAGATGTCAGATTTTTCAATGAAAGAATAAAAAAAAGAAATATTCACGAATTCCTGATCCTTTGGTGAGTCATGTTGGCTAGCTAAGATCACAATGTCTGTCGTTTCAATCCAAAAGAACTTCAATGTTTTGATGAGAAATCATCTTTCATGGCTCCCAAGCCTAGTGTCATTAGCTGTCTCCTACAGCGTGAAAAGACAGTGCACTTGGGTTTTTGTTTTGTTCCATCGAATAACGATTAGAGAACAACAGAAGAACACATTTCACAAAAAGAGTGGGCAGCTGAGCTCCAGGCTGGGTCCCCTGCAGGAGTGAGCGGCTAAAACGGGGCGACCGTGGTTCAGGGGGTTGGAAAGTTCAACTTGTAACCAGAAGGTTGCCGGTTTGATCCCCTGCTCTGTCTGTCTCGGTTATTGTGTCCTTGGGAAAGACACTTCTAGAGGGGCCAGAGATGGCGCAATATGGCAGCCTCCACCACCAGTGTGTGAATGAATTCAATTCAATTCAATTTTATTTATATAGCGCCAGATCACAACAACAGTCGCCTCAAGGCGCTTAGTCCCACAATGAATAGTGGAATTGTAAAGCGCTTTGAGGGTCTCGAAAAGCGCTATATTGATTTTATAATAATAATAATAAAGAGCACATCGGACACATGCAGCAGCTTCCACCTCCACACTGACAGAAGTTTCAAAGCATAAAGGGGTGACCAGTGTGTGAATGTTAGTTAGGAAGCACTATGAAAAATGTGAATGGGTGAATGCACAAGTTGTGTAAAGCGCTTTGAGTGCTCAGAAGAGTAGAAGCGCGATATATAAGAACCAGTCCGTTTACACTTAAATCAGTCATTGTCCACTGATGGTCCGAAACATTTCAGCGAGAAAAAAAACAAACATTTTTGTTCCTGTCATCAGGCGGTAACATGGCTCTTCCCTAGCTGCTGATCTTGGTCAGCATCTTGTTGATGGCCTGTTTGACATGAGTGGTGGAGCTGCGGCGCCTGGCTTTTCCCTGAACAGCCTTGCGGCGTCTCACCTCTCTGCAGAGCTCGTGGAAAGCCTCGGCCACAGCGCCGCCCTCGTCGGCACAGGCAGAGCATTCGTAGAAGGCGCACGCCATTTCGGCTGCCAGTCGCTCTCCTTCCTCTGTGCCGACTTGCCGGACATGGTCCAGGTCAGACTTGTTGCCCACCAGAACCAGAGGAACGTTCTTCGGTTTCTTCACCTCCTCTAGGAGGCTTCGGAGCGGCCCCACCTCCTCAAAGCTTCCCCGATCCGTGATGTCATACACGAGGACGAAGCCGTCACCCCAACGCATGTGACCCTCCCTCTGCTGGATGTCCTCCTGAGAAGAACACATGACACATGGTGCTGAAGCTGATAATTTAGAGTTTTGCAGTCTCTCAACTGGATAGCTTGACATTTTAAGAAATGCTAAAATTAGAAGAGATGAGCTGAAAGGGCTGAAACAGACAACTGGTTTCATGAAAACACTGGCCAGCCCATCACTGTCTAAAAGTAAAATAATAAAATAAAATAAAACAAAGACCATTTATTGTGACAAAGTTTCCCACTTATTTTTTTTAAAATAAAATGATGATGTAATGATGTCTTATAGCCAAAAGGTCTGCAGCATGCAGGTATGTAAACTGCAGCTTGACTAGTTTAGTCGTAAAGTCTGTAAAAAACTTTTGCTGAGTCCTTTGAACAAATCCATGTTAGCAGTTCCTTGTTTCCAGTCAATCCTAAGCCAACATAATCTAAATTAAGCTAAACAACTGTAGCTTTTTATACTGTAAAATCATCATAAAACACCTACTGGGTAAAATCTCAGGTAAATATAACAGAGCAGCTGGAGAATTTCAGATGTGCTGCCTTCAACTTCGGGTCCGGGCAAGCTGTTAAAGTCATACTAGCATTTTCCTATTTGTAGATTTCTGTTTATAATTTAATTTCTCTTTCAAAAAGAAAGAAAACGTCCCAACTAAGAAACTTTTCATTTAATATTTTTGATTCAAATTTTTTTTTTTAAAACAGGCCCAGCACAGGCTGCAGTCAGCATCTTTGATATAGGTATTCATTTTTTGGTCTTTTTGTGTTTAAACATTTCCGATCTAAGAATCATTTTAGTTTAGTTCTTGACATCATCTTTGCGCTCTGCCACACCCTCTTGAGCAATAAACTGAATTCTGCAGCCATCTGTGGAATGAAAACACTGGAGCATGCGCTTTTAGTTTGATCACATGGAGGCAGAAATGTTCAGGACCGAACATAAAAGCCCTGAAGGCTCTGATCTCTTAGTTACCCACAGAGGAAGCTGAACGCTTTTCTAAATAACGGGCACATTTTTCAAAAGTTGAATATATTACGAACATTTAACCTTAAATATGGAAAAATGCTTTGCATTTGTATAATATTCAAACAATGTATATCTGATACGGCATGGTGAAAATACTACATACATTAGGTGAATATTCATTTTTGAAATACAAATTTATTGGATTTGAAATTTTAGATTTGCTTCCATTGTTTGGTTGTTTTATTTGTCTTTTAAAACAAATCCATTTTAAACAATAAGGAATAGCTTTGTTGGAAGGAAACTTTTTAATTATGTGATTTTCTTGTAACATGTGCCAGAAAAAATACTGCATGCCTCCTGCAGAGGACAGATGAGAGTTTGACGTTTGTGAACCTGACCGCCTTCTGAACTTGTAAGTAATGAGCTATCAAGGAAGACTCCACCTCCGCAAATCGCGAGAGTCAGCACAATGCTCTGATACAATCATAGCCGTGAGAGGCCTGACATTCACCGCAGTCGTGTCTGGAAACATTCAGACCTCATCCTAATGCCAGCTGAAAATAGACTACGTTGTAATGAGAGCAAGAGAGAGAGATGGCTTGGCTAAAGTGTCGCAGGGGAAATCAGCCGCCAGCAGAACACCTACGCAGCAATGCAGCATATTTATCTTCAGCACAAGGACTTACGCAAGCTCTCGCTCATGGTCAGAACCTGGCAATACTTCTATTATACTCCAGGAAATTACCATCTTTAAGTGCCATTCACTCTCACATCCAGCCAAACAATCCTTCAAACAAGTGTTGAATATCTCTGAATAAAACACCTGAATAGGACAAGTTAACTGAATTATGTCTTTTCTTTCCATTTCAGTCACATTCACATTCATCTTTAATTAAAGTACAGTTCAGAGTCGAGGTGGCCACGTTTTCAGTCCACATAAACAGCAGGCGTGTAAACCTACTTTTGGCACAAAGAAACATAACTGTAAAAATGAATGATGCAGGAAGACTTATTTCTTTTAGAGACACTTGGTGAGTTGGCAAAAGGACTAAGGATGATTCATAAAGTGGATAAATGCTTGTTTTGTTACAAAGGATTTGTCACAGTCTCAAAGGCCTAGAGACTTGTTGGAGACTCCCGGGAACCATCTGTCACTAAGAAAAAAAAAAAGTATATTGCCCAACCGGTAGGTAGGGGATATCCGGAGGTTGCTGCCAAAGCCCCAGTCAAACGCCCGTCACACTGAGGGAAAAATGCGTATTCTATGGCTGGTTGTCGATTGGTTTCTTGAAGTTGCAAACACTTCCTCCAAAGTAAAAGTTACATCTTTTGAAAGTTGTTGGTTTCAGCGATAAGGCAAAACTTTTACTTTGGAGGTGTACGTTCCCCGTTTCCGGTTCGTACTTAGTTGAGGAGTGTTTCAAGACAAGTTGGTGTCTTCCAAACAAACTACAGGTGACTGCTAGCGTGCAAGGCAGTATCGGGTCTAGCCCCCTTTTGGCAACATATTTCATCCTACGACAGCCAGCAACCTCCAGAAACCACTTAACAACCAGAAGTGACCAGAAGTTGCCAAAAAGTTACCAACTGGTTTCTAGGCCTCCGCAACTGTGCAGACATCTAAAAACATGCCATCTGTTTGATCTCACTACCACCCAGAGACTACCCCGTGTAATCAAAAACGGCAACATAGGACATAAACTGAAAAAAAAAGTCACCTGACAAATTGTCTCACCTGGCCTGCAGTGTCCAGAATCTCCATGGTGACAGCCTCATCGTCAATATTGGCTTGATGACGATATGTTGATTCTGCAAGGCAAAAAGTGTGAAGGAGTATGTTATCCAGGATTTAAAAAAACAAAAACAATTCAGTCTAAAGTGAGTCATCACTGGAAAGTAGTGACACTTCCTGACATGTGCAGAACTCATCATTATGGATTCTTTTTCAGTTAGCGAATCAATATCACTGTGAGGGTGGGCAGATTTTTTAATGTGTTTAGTTCCAGTGGTGATTATATTTCCACCTACTGTTCTTTTGAATATTCAGATGATGACACATAAAAGTGATGGTTACTGTTTGCAAGAAGCTTACTCACAGTAAACCCCTGCATCTTACCTGAGCTGTGATTTTATCTAAAACATGTTGGTGACAGAGCTGCTGGTAAGAAGTTTCACGGACTGACGCAGTTTACTGCATCACTGTAGCCTTCTTAAAACAACACGCGACACATGAGAAACACATAGCAGATGCCTCCAGGACGCTCCAAACTCTCATGCTAGTTATAAAACAACTGCAAATGTTTTACAAGTCTGAGCATCACAAAAAGCCCGTCAGAATGGGATACATGCTACTAACCAGCTAGTAATATGCGGTTGTGATCAGATCTTTACAAACACTCTTCATGGACATGATGACTGTCATGGTAATTTTAAGTCTTTCATGCCTTTTTGGGACTGTTTTTTCCCGGGGGTGGACCGAGTGTAAGCCATGCGTCTTTAATGATGTGAAGCTTGTTGATGACCACCAAGTCGCGTGTAACAAACACCGGTACGCCGTGCAGATTTTGTACACACGTGCAGAAGTTGCAGTAAGCTGCAGCAACAGCAGAGGGAGATATTTTATTTCAAGCTAACATGAAAATAATTATGGGAAAGTGTTTAATGTGACACGATTAACACATTTACAGCTAAATACATATTAGCATATTAGCCGCCGATCTTAGTCCTTTCTGGTGTTTAAGGAGCCAGAAAGGATTACGCTCATCTTTTTTTCTTTTTTATAGTAAAGCAACTGCTGTTGTGATTTAGTGCTATATAAATAAAATTGAATTAAACTGAATTTCCACCCTTAAAGTCTAAAATGACTGCAACTGTAGCTCAGCTGCCAATGCAAGCCTGACATTAGTGTTCTGAACCTGGTTATTTCCAACAGTGAGTTGTTTATTAGTTACCATGGGGTCATTTTCTAGTTCTCCTCCTTTGAGGTCATAAAGCTCTTTACTCTTTGACCCTCTGCACAGCCCGTTTGGCTTTTTATCATCAATAAACACTCCTCCTCCCAAAGGCATTTGGGTTTCCAGCTTCCCTTTGGAGACATTAGCTAGTTGTCATTGGCACCACATTTGTTTTTGAGGAACCATTATTAAATATGCCTGAGATAAGAGCATTTTTAGCTCACAACAACTGCTTTTTGCCTGGTTCAGACTGAAGCTTTCTAGCTTGAAGAGAAGACACTCCTCCTCCTCTTCTAAATCCTTTCCTTACATTTTGGGGCCAAGTTTTTCCCAGCATGTTTTCAGACCCTCCTGGTTACAGGGTGAAGTTTGACTCTTGCAATGACCTGAAAAAAGTCTGAGCTTCGCCTCGCGGTGATTTGAAAAACAGGACGAGCGCTTTGTATTGCCGGCACAGGTGTGAAGCGTGACTGTGACCTTTCATTCGACCTCGGTCAGACAGCAGGTTATCTGCCCGTCCCCCTTCGCTGTCATAAAATCCCATCTGTAAACACCTCACAGGCAGGACCGAGGCTCCCTGAAACCTTCTCTGTGAAGCCAAACTGCCGGATTTTTCCATCGCATGACATTTTCCGTGACAGGGCTTAAACCGGAGCTTTCTTATAGCATCCTGATTGTGCAGGACCGCTCTCAGTGATTTCCACAATAAATCTCTGACCAGAATGCACCTCTGCTGTCATGTACACAGAGGTCCAGGATTCCTGAGTCATTTGTTCTCCTTTTGTCCTAATGTTTAAAATGAGCAAGTACTCCATGTGCCGCTCACAACGACTGTGCCGCTCATCGTTAGACATGAGGTCTTTAGGGAGCATGTCAGGTCAGGATCACAACCAGGAGCGTAGTTTTAGGCATGGTTTACTCTCTCTCTCTTTCACTGTACACGGTGAATTCAGACTATTAAAGCAGAATGCTGCTGCTTCTATTGCCATCGTGTCCAATGCATTTAAAAAGTAAGAAACACCCTTCACTCACCAACCAACATACCCTGGAAGCCCAACCACTTCCATAAAACAGTTAAGTTTTAAAATTTGTCAAAGTGTTGGTGTCGCACATTTGATTTCCAGGGAGTGATCGACACAACTGCACTGAAAGTTTGTTAAACATGCAGCAAAAGGAGCCCACTGAAAGGGTTAAGTTACTATATGAGACACTTCTCTATGACCCTAAAGAACTACACATTGATACAAATGAATTTAACCTTCAGAGCTTTAAAAGAAAATCTTGATAAATTCTAAAATATCACTTTCAAATTAAATGCTGTATTTCTACTTTCTTATTCTATGACTAAAGAAGATTAGGTCTTATTACTTTAAAAACCCAAGCCAACAAACAACGGAGAGGAGCTGTCAGACAGATGTTCAGATTTTATCTCACCCGAGAGTTTAAAATGACAGGTCCTGCACGGCCCCCTCTGCTGTGTGCCAGGTGCGCTCACCTCTCCGGGGGGGATAAATTACGTTGTGTGATGTAAATGAAATGTCACAGGGAGCCAGAGGAGGAAGCAACTCGCGCAGCTGTTTGGCTGCATTCACAAGGAGCATCCCTAAGGAGAACCAGAGTCACGCCGTGCCTCGTGGGACAGCCTATTTCAGGAGCCAGCTCCCTGTCCACACCCCAGTGTATCTGTTAATAAAGGCACTGGCGGGAGGCAGCGCTGGTGGTATGATTTCAGCAGGCTCACCATCCTGTGTAAGGGCTTTGGGAAGAAACAAAAACAACAGTTTTCCCTGGTGGAAAACGACTCTGCTCTCATAATCTGAAAACACTGACACTGAAACACCCTCCAGTTTGTTGATGAACCCTGTTAGTGTGCGCTTCCATAAATTGCTCCAACAAACCAGAGTAAACGGCCTTTTTGCTTTCTCATGCTCGACAGTAAAATGCTCCTGCTCTGCACCGTGTGATATAACATAAAGCAGAGCTGCTGTTGTGATGCCAAACCACAGTCACGGTAGCACCGAATTCATTTCTGTGAGCCAAAGGAGATTAAAATCTGTAACCAGACGGTGCGCACAGACAGAAATAACTTTTGTAATATTGTGGCCATGTGCATTCTGAAGTGTTACTGTTTCCCATAGTCCTGCTGGGAAAGAGAGCCGTGTAATATTTCTGCAAACTCACAGTCTCTGATGCTACCAGCCAAGAATCTAAACATCCAGGTCAGCACATGAAACACGGACGTGTTTTGTTTTACATGTTTTCATGTTTTTGCGCCTATCATTAGGATGGAGACAATTCTTCAATGATTGGTGCCTAAACTAGAGATGAAC
>VUQR01013003.1:37330-58434 GCA_015108515.1 Hemichromis elongatus | reverse complement strand
TGTGTGTGTGAGCGTGCGAGCGTGTGTGTGTGTGTGTGTGTGTTTGGAGGCAAGTGTCAGCGTCACAGAGACCTGCCGACTCAGGCGTTGCCAAAACACTGTCAGCATGTTTTATTAGTGTGTCACTGCTGTTTGTCTCCGCAGGCTGTGTGTATATCACCCTCGCTCCCCTCCCGCAGTCCAGCTATTTATTTAAGCATACGAGATGCAACCGAGGCCGCCGCGGCCGACAGGCAGCCATCAATTTATCCCCCCTCAAACCCAGAAATCATCTCGCAAAATAAGTGTGGGTGGGGGGGAGGGAGAAGAAGGAGCAATTAATTTACGTTGAGCAAATTGGCCCAGAATTTATGTTACATCCTAAACTTGAAGTGGTGAGTCAATGCGGCGTGTAGCAACCTACGTGAAAGGCCAAACGTCTGTTTCGGAGCTGAAATATGTTTCGGCGCATATGAGATGTCTTTCCGCAGCTAATCTACAAATGTAGCAGCACTAAATCCAACACTCCTTCTGACACGCTCTCCCTCCTCGGCTGGCTCTTACACTGCTGCTCTCTGATTGGCTCTGACTCACTTTCTCCCTGACCTGCTCTCTTGTATTCCTGCTCTCTGACTCACCCACTTACACTCTTCCTTTTTTCACTAACAAGGCCGTAAAAAATACTCACGTTATGACGCTCGTCGGGCTGTCAGGGGTGGCGCTTGCTTCTTTTGTGTCCGGCGCATCGTGTGTGTGTGTGAGATTTGCTTTAAATCGATCCCGGGGTGCGTTTTAGGGGTGTTGTAATTGCTTTTCGATTAGACTTGAGGAGATCTTAAAAAAGAGGTGCTAATTAACCACTTATATGAATTACATCTTTGTGTGGAAAAAAAAAAATTGAAATCTGGCATGAAAAGAAGCACCAAGGGCATGGCCTTGGTGTCCTACTGCCACACACACACACTCACACACACAAACGTGTTTTCTCTTTCAAGTTTTTTTCTTTTTCTGAACAGCTTCAGTGTTGCCCTGATTAACCAAATCTTCTCATCTCATTAACTCTCTGCAGCCTTCTATGAGTTCAGGGTACCCGAGTCCATCGAGGTTGGGTCTGCGCTGGGAGTGATCCGAGCCATGGACGCGGATATCGGCCCGAATGCGGAGATGGACTACCGGATCCTTATTCCGAACGATTTTCCTGGGTTGTTTGAGATCATCGCCAATAGGAGCACACAGGAGGGTGTCATTTTACTGAGGAAGGTCAGGCACTCTTTAAGGGGAGGTTTTATGGGATCACATGAGCAGTTTTAACACTTTCAGTTTGATTTATTATTCATCTCCAAAATTATGAAAGCAGCTTGATAGAAATACTGACATGGTTATTACATTACAGCTTTTACAGCAGCAAGAATCATAAGCAACAGTCGGTGCTTTGTTATCTTTTTGCCCTGGGTTTCGTCTGTCAGGCTGCAATAACTCTGTGATTGGTGGAGAACTATATGAGCCTCGGGCTTCCTTAGAGGCAACCCCGCAGACACAAACCAGGAAAAAAATTCCAGGAAAACATTTCTGTCTTCTGCATATTTTCCACTAGAGAAATCCTTTAAAATACATGTTTATTTACAGTAAAGTGTTGTTGACACGAGAGACGTGCAGGCGCAGGCTGCGCAATAACTTCACTCATGCTATATGCATGTGTGCACAAGCCTAGCTTCGTCTGTGCCAGCGTGCAGCTGTGACTGTACGCGCTGTGCAAACATTGTGTAAATGTTCTCCTAAAAGCGCCCTAAAATGAATAAAAGATGAGATATTAGTACAGTTAAACTCATAACCTTTACTTCTTCATCTTTTGTAACGCATTACACAAGCATAGCAATCAAACACAATATAACAAAAAAAACTGATTCATAAAATTCATACTAAGACAGCATTATGATTCCTTGTGATTGGGAGCTTTCATTGTTATTGTCGTCACCTAATTAAAAGCCTTAAGGTGCATGTCGTGGTGAAGCGGTGCTAGAGAAATAAAACTGAATTCAAATGAATAGAATTAGCATCTTAAAATCATAAATTACATCTTTTTACACAATTTATAACCTTGACGTCTCCAATATAATTTGTTCTTGTTGGAGATTTTTTTCTTTCTTTTTTTTACACTGTAGTCAAATAAACTTTGGGTTAATCTTAGTGTTTTTATTCATTTTGTTTAGTAGGAATTTAAAAAAAAATAATCTTTGATTGAAAACTTTTAAAGAATTGACTAAAAAACTTTACAAAATCGAGAATTTCCAATAGAAATGTTTTTGTACTTTTTCTTTAAAGAACAAGCACGGTGATTTCTAAAAAGAAAAAGCTAGAAAACTTTGCAAACTAATCAGACATTCTGTTCATGCAACGTGGTAAACTAGTTTTCAGTATTTTATTATTAAGAGCGGCTAACGTTAGAGCCCAACAATAGATTCGTGAGCTCTCCATGTCTTGCCTTATGACAGCTGGCGTAGGCTCTATCCCTGAATTGGATAAAGGTTAAGCATAAGGCTGGACTAATGCTAGCACTGCTTGCACCAGTAACCTTCTTTCTTTCAAAGCTAGCATTCGTGCGCCTGCACAGAAGGTGATTATATCTCAGTGTCCTCTAACACAGCCAACACGTCGCATTTCACCTTGTTTTTTTTATAACTTCCCATCAAAGACAGAGGGATGCTGCTGGCTGTGTTCAGGTAGCTACGTAATATCTAAGAACCAGGTAAATAATTAATGTTTTTGACTGGACTCGACTTGACTACCGAGGACGGCGACATCTGGTTGACTAATTGGACACAGGTTCACAATAAAAGCCAATTAAATGCTTTTACTGTGAAACAGGGAAGAGTTAGGCTGGTTGCCATGAAAGATGGATTAAATGATGTCTTGGGTGGAATTGTAGGACTCTGCTGAAAAATGCAATATACTGAATGCAATTAAAGTAAACCTAAAACAGTTGTAATATGCTATTATAACTGTGGATGTATAACACATATATAAGACATTAGTTGCAAGTAATGAGGTCAGTGAATGGAAAGTGACCCCTGTGAAGCTGCTCTAAACACTCAGTTTCATAGTTTTTAACCTTGGCCATTAAAGCTGATGGGATATTGTCGTCACTCCCTCGAATTTGCGTGCAGGAGGTGGGCAGCATGACCATTTAGCTTTGTGAACATGATAACTAGAAAATTAGGTCAAAATTGGTCAATCTTGGTGACATCGACCTCCTTCCTGTGAGTACACGGTACAAAAGATTAAAATTTCTGGCAGCCAATCAGAAAAACGCCACCCTACTGTAACAAGGGGAGGAGTTATAAAGGCTTGTTGCAGACTGAGCATGAATTTACAGTCTGTGTGTAAGATATAAGTTTTTACTGTGAATGCAAAGCTCCTCTAGTAGTGACCAAGGACAAACTGACGGAGCTAGAAATGATCGAAATAGGTAAGAAACACAGACTTTCAGTTCTTTCACCGCGTGCAGGACTCACTCCCTCAGCGTAGCCGAAAGGATAGACAACACAATAAGCAGCGCTCGATAAAGGAAAAAAAAACAACAACTTTATTTCCATACGCAGCTAGGAGACGGACAGCAGAGTTATTAGATATCCACTTCCCCACACTTCGACTACATATGTTTTGAGTGAGATTCCTTCTTCCCCTCAGCTGAGACCAAAGCAGAAATATTGATGCTCAGTATGGATTGCAGCATTCAGCCTGTGGTGTGTTTGATGTATTCAACAGTATCTGGCAGTTGCCTTATCAAGCACCCTCTCTGCAGCCTTCGATCGATCGCTTCCATCATGCCATCATTAAGTGCTGGATGACATAATTGCCCTTTGTAGTGGATGTTGTGTGCAGGCACACTGTGCGTGTGCCCTAATTTTGAACATACTAATTAAATGGGCTTGTCATCCCATCTCTGATTGTACCGGCCCTTCAAAGGAACATATTCCTCCAGTGGACATGCGGTCCCCCTCCCCGGCTTGGCACCAAACAGTGAAAATCAATGACTCATAATATGTTACTATTCACAGTTTCAGAAAACAGCTCGTTCCATCTGGATTCTTTTTTTTTTTTCAAGCTTTTACTGGCTGTTTCCAACAATCGTGGACCCAGCGTCCTTTTATATGTACAGTAGGCAGCCGGCGAGGGAGCTCACTCTGATCCAGCTGCTCCAGCTCAGCACTGGGCGCACACTCATTAAAATGCACCGCTCCCCAATTATTTCCATCAATGAGGGGATACCTTTGCTGGCTACAACTTCAAAAATAAAAAGTTCAGACAGGGAACCTAAAAGAGAAAAGCTAACAGCGGAAAAAACATTAGAACCGCGAAGGAATCAGGCTCCTAATCATCATGCACAGTCCATAAATTATAGGCTGCAACAGCAGTGTACAGTAGATGCAAGAAGATCAGGGTTCGTACGTAAAAGCAACTAAGCTTTGTTCTTTTATGTGTACAGATAGATAAAAATGAAAGTTTGGCAACAGGAAAAACAGAACAAAAAACGATGTAGTGTGAGTGTAGTATAGGAAAAAAGCTGCAGCTACAAACTGAAGCTCATCATCTGTGTCCTTCAATAGAATGGCCATCATGAAAGGACTTTTTGCGCCTGTTTTAGTTGATTTTAATCTTTTTATAATCGTCCCTATTAACCTTTTAACCTTAACACTCTCTCATAAAATCTGGGATTAAAGCGTGGAGGGGGGAGCATGCTTGAAATTGGAGATGAATCTGAATAATTTTGACAAACGAGCGATTTTTTGCATCGGTTTCTGACTTTTTTTTTCCCTTCCTTTTTTGGCCAGCAGTGATTATTTACCATTTTGAGATTATTTGCAGTAATCATGCCCTCAGCTGTGTCCCAGAAGCTTTTTTACCTTATGCTTGGTTACCTTACCTTACCTTACCTTATTACCTTAACATCACCTAGTGGCTGGCAGCTTTCTTGTTGAGACTTTCCAGTAAAAATCCTCCCCCTCATCATCCTTTGTTTCTCTTCTGTTATCAACCTGCCTGCATGCTCAAGGCTCCAGATAAGAGTAGGAGATGCTACTCCACTAACAATAAGTGAATGGAGTAGGGAGTTGATTCATAGACCAGAGGCACTGTCAACTTTTTAAAAGGTTATAGTGGATTTTCAAATGTATTTTAACTGGGGGAAGAATGCGTGTGTTGTACATTAGACAGGTGTACTGTGCACGTACACAAGGATGAAAATATCAAAACATTTAAAGTTTGATCCAAATACCAAAATATCCCCCCAAAAATTCCGACTCACACGTTTAGTCTTAAAGATCATACTTGGATAAAGTTTGTTGACCAGGTAAATTAATGTGCACCTAAATATATTTTGCAACTTTTTTTTTGTATTTTATTTTTTTCAGATCAAGAAAATCATTAGACTATGCAATGAAAACGTTGCTTCATGAAGCAGTGGTGACTCCAAGTGACTCTGTTGGCATCGAGATGGTGATAAAATGGCTATAAGAGAGTCAGCCTGCTGTCGGTGTGCGATTGAATTGGATCAGGTTTCCAATTATATACCTACATCTTTTTGCGATAATACAGCAATTAACTGTGATAAATCACAAATCTGTTGTTGTCTACACACAAAAAAATGTACATTAAAAACATTGACTACTTACTTTTGGAGACAAAAATTCACAGATTTGAAACTGAGATTCCTCCAGAGAGAACAAAGGATGATTTAACTGCAAAATGACATAGACTGTAATATAACCAGAATTTTACCAATTCAGTAAGTTTAAATGAGTTGCACTCATCAGTGTAAAACGACTGACTATAGATGAATTGCCAGGTGTTGGCAATCTGTCTGCATTTGTAAAGTAGACAGCAACCGTCTGCAAAGCTTCACCAATCAACAAGACGGACCACAGTTGTTTGGAGACAGGTCTCAAAATAAAAATTGGTTGCGCAGAAGTTAAGCATGCAACACCCTCAGCTAGTTGCAACAGGTACTCCAACAGCAAAAAAAAGTTCAGTGTAATAACTGGGCAGCCATTGATTTTTCTCCTACTTGTAAGGAGGTCGCTGTCTTATTTTTACTCTAGTGTGACTGAGCTGTTATATAGACAGCTAAGTCACTGATAACCAGCGGTTACACCCCGGTTTCACATCTCGTCAAGGCTGAGGCAGCCTGGTCAGCCGGCTCAACACAGGAGCCAGTTTCTCCAGGAAGTCTCTTTGCTTGCGGTTGATCAAACTCCATCCCTTTTGTCTTGGACTTAAAGTCGTGACATTAGTTCTCACTGTGCTCTGGAGTTCCACTCTAAACTGGAGGACCACATAAATCAGTACTAATAGAGTGCTACATTAGCAGCTAATGCTAGCTAGCTTGGTTACCAAACTCAGCAAACTTCCAGATTCCTGGGATGTTCTGAACCCTAGAACAAGTTACCAGTTAGGGTGACGTAACAGGGTATGAATGTGCTTCTTAATGATGAAAAGTTGGTCATTGTAAACTGGTGGTGACTGAGCTAACCAGTACGCCACAGTACGACCATAAATAAAATCTAGATCTTAGGGAAACTTTGGTTGTCAAGTCTAAGCACAACTTCCACGTCTCAAGATAATCCAGCATGCCTGTCTTTGAAATTTGTAAAACAGCCTTTAAAATGTGTACACAGCATATTAACGTGAACTATTACATTAGAAGATCATACTATATGACACTAACCCTAATCTTAAACCTATACATTAGAAACGTTTCTGCATTTTAATTCATTTTTCAAAATAAAAATAACCAAATTTCTACCATTCACTATCCCTGTAATAATCCAGTGTTGTGATCTTGAAAACAGCATCGAAATGAACAGATGTCACCCAGCAAAGATCTGTGCACAGCTTTGATTGATTGTTTCATAGAGCCGCGCGGTGCCAAGCATCAGGAAATCAAACTGAAAAGCAAAGTGCAAACATGTAAAAAGTTGATAAAAAAAAAACAAAAAACAAACTTTGTTCTTGTTTGTGTTATAAGGCAGACTGTAATCTGATTCTTAAAACATGAATCCTATCATTAGCCAGACCGTGTTGTTGTCATGTTTGTTTTCCACCGAAATGCCACATCAGTCATATTATTCAGCAGCGCTTAGGCGGACGTCCATGAGAGCACGGTTGTGATGTGTGCAGCAGCCCGTGTTCGTCCATCAACAATCTTGTTAGTGTCCTTGAATGTGACACTAAGACCCTTCACATACCCTCATTAGATACTCTGGAAAAGCCTGTTTTTTATTCATTAAGCTGGCAGTCTGACCTAACGTTAAATGTGACATATTACAGAACCCGTTGATGCACACAAATGTAAAGTAAATATTAGCACTGTAAGCTGTAATTAGTGGAATTGGCGCTTCTTCTTCTTCTTCTTCATCATCATCACGCCTTTTCGGTCTCTGTTTTGCAGCCTTTGGACTATGAAAGGAAGCAGCAGTACAGCTTCCGTGTCCAGGTGGAAAACGTCCACATCAACCCCCGCTTCTACTCCAAGGGCCCCTTCAAGGACGAGGCCAGCATCAAGATCATCGTTGAGGACGTGGATGAGCCGCCTGTGTTTGAGCGCGCCAGCTATGTAATGGAGGTGAAAGAAGACGCGCCCAAGAACACCGTCATCGGCTCTGTCAGCGCATCTGATCCGGATTACAAAAAAAGCCTCGTCAGGTAAATGACGAAGCTGCATCCCTTGTTTGTTTGTTTTTTTCTTCTTTATTTCACAGCCTAGTTCTTTGCAAAATTTGTTGCTGTTTGATCTTTCGGAACGCACTTCAAGGCAGCTATTGATTTCTATTCAAAAGCCAATAAAAAGACTGAGCGTGATAGCTCATTCAAGCACCACTTAATTGCTTTTGCTGGAGGTTTCAGTAACATCTGAGCAAGCTGAGGACCACTCATCAGTCTTGGTTAACAGTACAACTATTGGAAGTTTGAGACCTGACGAAATTAGTATTGAAGATTCAGTTTTGGAGATTGTATTGGCTTTACAAGTCATTTAGATTATTTGATTACAGATTGTAAAGCCAAAACATATTTTAAAATATACAACTAAACAAAGGGTACCATAACAAAAAGTTAAGAACAATTTCTGGATAACCAGCAAGCCATCCATTTCTCCACAACTCCATCTGCTCCGCTCCGCTCAGTTATCCCATCCCTAGCTCTCGATAGAGCAGATGTCCTATTGAAATGTGTTATTTACAACTTATATTGATTTCTATGGGGAGTCATTTTAGAAGATGTCATGAAAATAAGTGATCAAAGTCTTTTATTTTAACAATGGTAAATGATTGAAAAGGTGTCAAAATGCCCTCCCTGGGCCAGATTTCATCCTGTTACGAGGGAGTTTTTCCTCCCCATCCTCACAAAATGCTTGCTCATAGGCTGCTGTTTAACTGATTGTTGGGTTTGCACCAGGCTACTGTAGGGTCTTTTCCTTACAGTGTAAAGCACCTTAAGGAGAACTGTTGTGGTTTAGTGTAAATAAACACGAAGCGAACTGAATAAGTTAATAAATGAAGTGCATAAAATGTCGTTTCTGTTTGTGCAAACATGAATGAAAGTTAATGCATCCAGAAAACGGAAACTACAGTAAGCGCCGGCTCTAAATGAGCGTAATTGCTACTGACAGACGTAAACATTTGAAGGGTCATTGAAGTAACTACCTGCTTATCCAGTTTACTCTGATTATGAGATAAAACAGAATCCTGTGCAATGAACGTTAGCAAAAAAAAAAAAGAAAACAAAAAGGAAGTCTTATGCCCTCAGATTGGATTTTCAGGTCCCAATTATCTTTAAGACTGTTTGAAAAATCAATAAACAGAACTCATTTAACAAACCTTGGATACCCCAGTGGTTAGATCACAGCTTCAATTTGTGGTTTGAATAAACATACCTATTTACTGTGATATTGACCTGTTCTCGCCCACTTACATTATAAACCATCAGTCACTGTCAACACGCAGTGTAAAATCCACTATAAAATCTGACTACAGAGGCTCACATGCTGTGATAACATAGTCTAAACTCAAGGCTGAGCTTTTAGCTCTTTAAGCAGCTTCACACAATAAGAAAACCAGACAAAAATCAAGTAAAAACCACCACGTGAACCTTGAGTTAAGCATATAATAAGCTCACTAACCGATTTCTATACCGAGTCAATATTTGAAGCTCCCATTAAGTGAATTATTCATCTTTAATGCGAGATGTTGTTTAATGTTTTGAAGGTTGTAAATGTTTGTGCTCTTGTTTTCTTCACCATTAACATAAACAGCGTTAAAATAATGAGGCCTGCGCAGGGAGACGCTTTGTTCTGCTACACATACAAAACGCAGCTAAATAATGAAAAGTGCCAAAAGTTCGCTTACACAACTTAGCTCATGGAGATACAAAATTATGCGAGCGTTGTATTAAATGGGAATAATGGCGGTGGGGTGCGAGGCTGCGCCTCGACTCCGCTTCAGACTTTTTCATTTTTATGATGCACTAAGGGAGTTGGCTCTCAAGGTTGAAGTTCCACCACTTTATTGCAGGTGTCAAATATGATATCATTCTCTTTTATCGCCCATCATCAAGGAGGTAGCTACCCTGTGGCATTTAAAGCCGTGCAGAGGAGGAGGAGGAGGAGGGAGGAGGGTTGGGAAGCCCGGGGGCTGCCTGGCATGAGGAAGTCACTGAGACGGTTATCTTTATTAGCTCGCTGCGACTTGTGGACACGTGCACATGTGTGGCAGGGACGCAAATCCTTAAGTAATCTATAAGTGCAGCATATAGACTCATGCAGTACGCACGGCATGTTTCATCCTACATTTTTCTTTCTGATTGAAGATTCCAAGTCAGCTCTTTACATGAGATTTGATTTACTGCAGTCTGCAGTTTACATGCTTTTAAACAGAACACTTTGGCCTGAAGAAATATGAATAAGATGTGATGAACATGTCATGCATTTCCCTCACTGAATGTCTCTTTGGCAAGCGCGTCACTGGCTCTGTGAATGTGGAGAGCTGTCGTGTTTTCAGTGCCGTTCTGTTCTGTTGCCCTTAATTTATTAAGAGCTTGTATTTAAATTTGAGATTTTTGGAGGAGCGTACATACATATACATTCATCTGGCAGAAACTCATTGCATTTAGGCATGTAGACATGGTCAAGATGACCTGCTGAAGTTAAAAATGAGCACCAGAATGGAGACTAATGGTGACTTAAGTGACTTTGAATGTGGCATGGTTGTTAGTGCCAGACAGGCTGGTCTGAAAGTGTCAGAAAATGCTGATCTACTAAGATTTTCCCACACAAGCATCTCTGGGGTTTACAGAGAATGGTCCAAAAAAGGGAAAATATCCAGTGAGCAGCAGCCCCGCTAGGAGAAAATGCATTGTTGATATCAGAGTCGGAGGACACAGGTCAAACTGGTTCGAGTCAATAGGAAAGATAGAGTAATTCAAATAATCACCATTATAACCAAGATATGCAGAAGAGAATTTCTGAATGCACAACACATGGAACCTGTAAGCAGATGTGCAGCAGCAGCAGCAGAAGACAACACCGAGTGCCACGACTGTCAGCCAAAAACAGGAACTCTGTAAAATTGGGCCATAGAAATTTGACAAGTATTGATTTCTTGATTCTTGATTTCTACTGTGACATTTCTATAGAGTCAGAATTTAGTGTACACAACGTGACTGCGTGGATCTGGGAGATATTTTCTTGCACACTTTGGACCTACCTGAGTATTGTTGAGTTTATTGAACTCAAGCGGGCTCAACAGTCACCAAAGCTCACCAAGGCAGCTCCAGTAGAGCATCTTTGGGATCTAATGGAACGGATGGAAACCACGCATGTCCAGACGAGAAGTCTGGAGAAGAATTAAGGCAGCTCTGAAGGCAAAAGATGATCAAACCTAGAACTAACAAGGTGTACATAGTAAAGTAGCCAGTGAGTGTGTGTTAAGATCGAGGATGTGCAATAAAGATAATGCAGGTCGTTTTTTCTTCTTCTTTGAAAAAGTTTATTTCACTCCTGTGAAGCCAGTGTGTTTATTCTGATGTGAGTGTTTATATGGAGCATTTGTTATTGTAGGACTGCTATACAGCCGGTATAGACAGTATGTAGCTGGTGGCTGTCCATCCCACTGTGATGGGATCTCTTTAGGGATGTTCAGACCTTTAAAGCATGAGCAATATTCAAGGTTATTAGAGAACATTTCATTTAACCGGGGTTCAGATTTGCCATTGTGGAGCTTTCGAACACTTTTTTATTAGCCGCCTATATTGGCCAGCTTGGATGAGAAGCTCTCAAAGACCATCGAGTGCTGTGAAAAGTGGCTATTTGAACATCTAAATGTGAATGTGAACCCTGATGTTCATCTGGGCTAAATATGGTTAAAGAGTGAGTCTTTTTTTTTTAAAGCCTTTTAGGTGCCATATAACAGCGTTTCAGTCACTATGTTTCATGGTGTCGTTAGCACTGCTTTGCATGGCTGAGCTGATGCTTGGTACTGTGGATAGCTAACCTCTCCTATGCTCCCCCCGATGTCTAAAAAAGTATTTCTACTGTTTTTGGCTCCAAAATATAACAATTTCAACGATTTTGAAACAAGGATCATTTTGATACTGAAAAGACAAACTTCACTTTGGTTAAATTTTTTGACCTAATAAGCCCTCATGTTGAAGAAAACCTTCTCAATACTGTGTCACATCAGTTGGTCCCTTCAGAAGGAACGAAAGAAGCAATAATCTGTGTCCCAACCCCCCGATCACTAACATTTCTGTAACCCTCCTCGTCCTTCTGCCTGGCCTTCCAACCAGCCAGCTGCGTGCCTGCTGAGGGCAGCACTTTGGTTGTCCGGTCAGGACGGGGAGCGCCGTTATCTCCGCGCCATTAATCAAGAGAAGGGTTAGACCCAGGCAGCTGAATTATTGGGAATATTAGAAAAGCAATTAGTAAAGCCCACGGCTGACGCACATCTAACAAGGTTAGAGTTACTGTCGGGCCTGAGAGGTGGTAGAAAAATAGGTGGGAGTGTTTAGATAAAGACACCAAAATGTTTGTGTGGAGGAAGCAGGAGCAGCAAGGAGGGGCTGAGGAGGTAGGGGTGACACCCGTGGGGAGGGGGAAGATCGGTGGAGGGAGGAGAGGGATGCGGCGATGCATTGAGAGCCGAGGTTCATAGTCTCCCCTCGGGGGTCTCCTTCCTCTTACGCCGGCCCTCCTGATGCCTGCTACTCCATTAATCACACTGATGCATCACAGAGTAGTCTGGGAGGCAGAGAAAAACAACACAACTGGATAACCTGTTGGCTCTAATGTGTGTATCAACACAGGGCAGACTATTCAAGACCGCTAGTGCCAGACAAGACAGTTTATTATTATATGTCCCAGGTTCAGTTCCCCCCAAATAACCAAAAATAGATCATTTTATTAAACCCCTGCTGGATGTATCTGGTCCAGCCGATGGGTTTACTTTTACAGTACGCGCCGAGGTTTTTCTCAGGCTCCACGTCTCCCACTGATTTCTCTGTGAATACAGCTCAATTACAACCCGCTGCTCGCTCCTCAGTGGTGTTTTAGTTGCAGCAGATGTGTCAAGGTGTAGTCAGACAGCTCTAGGCCTATTAACAATAAGAACCATACGCGATGTAAACGCGGTCCACCTTCCCTTCAAGTTCGCTTTTTTTGTGCACGTCTGGGCTGCGTCTAGTGCGACTGCTATTTGTAGGTCACTCCCTTTGGCACACGTGTTTGCTATGTCTGGTGCACATGCAAAAAGTCACAAACTGATCTAATAAAGACGATTCCTCTCATCAGGAGAATGACCAGCGGTTTTTTGTTGTCTTTGACATTTACAGGCTAGTAATAGTGATTAACATTTTGAAAAATAACAGCAGAGAATGAATGAGAGTCTAGTTCCCGGAGAGTATCCAATAGTATTTCTGCACAAAGAGACTTAGGATGCTCTTTTTGGATTTACTTTACCGGGCCCGTTACCTGATAGTTGGCCACTACTGCTGGAAGTAGCTTATTTTATATATGTGCATAGACTCACTACTCAGCACCCTCACCCCGTCTCGAAAAAAATAAAACAGTCCAATATTTTGTTGGAGCGCCGTTCACCGTGGCATTGTTTCAATAAGCTTATACAATGTCAGATTTCTAATCATTTTTGGCCAAGATCTCCAAGTGTCCTGTGGCACATTCCTAAGATTGGAAATGACCGTGCTGCTCTTTCACAGTTTGAACCCAGTGATTCCTGGCATTGTCATCTCTGAATGTGCCGGTGCCATCGGGGAAGAAGAAAAACACCGATTGGTGGCAAAACGTGGTCATTCAGTGTATTCAGCTGACCTCAATGGACAGCTCTTACTTCAGCACCAGCTGGTGAATCTTTTTTAGCCCCTTGTGGTTTATATTTTATGGCAAAAACAGACATACAGTCCTTTTTTTTTTTAATGACTTAAGTGCTATTAAAATATTCAACAGTCATGACCGTCCCTCGTTTTTATGCCACGGATTTGTTCTCCCGGGTCAGACTGACTATGCTACTCTGGCCCCGGCGTGTCTGTAGAGGGAGAATCTAAATGTAGCTTATGTTGTGCTACTATGTGCGCCTGTTTTCTTTTGCCTCACCAACACAGTCTTCACTCAGCATTTACCGGATTTGGACTTTGTCCTCTTCCACAAAAAGAAAATTAAAGTAAAAGACTCACTGTGCTGATACGGTGGAGGATATTTAGCCTGATTCGTCTTTCAGGAAGTGATTTTAAAAGTAGAGGCAGTCCTGGAAGTGATCCAGAGAGCAGCCAAAATTAAATCAGTATAAGTTCTGTTTTTTATAAGCTTCTTTTTTTCCTAAGATACCACACAAACAAACAGAGAAAAGCTTTGTAAAATCAAATGAACTCATAGTTTTTCTTGTTTGTGCATATAAAATTACATATAAAGATAATTGTGTTCCTTTCAGCAAAGTTGGCCTTTTCTTCTTCACTGTCTCCACCACACAGAATGTCAATTCAACCAAGACACACCTGAGACGCTCTGTGAATGTGACTGTACCCTGTGTCTGTCGCCCTGGGAAAACAACACATTTCCACTCAGCATGAGTGCACAAGTTTACACGCCAATCGTTGTCTGTGTGTTTTGTGCAGGTACACTATTGATCGGCGCACAGACATGGACAGAGTGTTCAACATCCATGCAGGCAACGGGTCAGTGTTCATCCTCAGGGAGCTGGACAGAGAGGAAAACGCTTGGCACAACATCTCCGTCATCGCCACGGAGTTCAGTAAGTGCAGCAGCCGGACCAGGAAGAGACATTTCGGTTCACGTACTTCCTCCAATTCTGTCAGCCAAATTGGATTTTTGGGACTGAAGTATTGGCTGGTAGCTGGTGTTTGTCTCCCCCCAGCCCATAGTTTACATTCTCCAAAAATAGCATGGGTGCACATTTATCCAATTTCCCACTAATTTTGAATATAAAAATCAGCAAGCGTCTTTGTTTTCTAATCTACTGCTGTTAGTTCAATGCTGCCGCAAACTCCAATTTCCCTTCATCTTTGCCAGTTGTCTTAAAAAAAAACACAAAAAAAACCTAATAATTTGCACATCCAAAGACCTTATTTTACCTTACTATTACTTTCATTTATTTTGTCAGTGAAAACTAGAACTTCGTGCAGAGTCTGCACATAAATATAACTGTGGAAACAAAGAAATCAGCAAAACTTGGAGCATCTGATTTGTTGTTTTTCAAATAAGTGTTTTTAACCAGCCTTTATTTATTTATATGCACGACACTGTAATGAGTTTGCTTGGAAACTAAAGCAGAGCTGCTGTTAATGAAATTTAATAATTACTTGTGTAAATTCACTGTGTCCACCTTTGTGTTTCCCAGCCAACCCGCGACAGACCAGCTGGGTGCCTGTATACGTCAGAGTCCTGGACGTCAACGACAACGCTCCAACATTCGCCACCAATTATGAGACGTTCGTGTGTGAGAACGCTAAGGCTAATCAGGTTGGTTATTACCGAACACAAAGCCGTAGTCATGGTTTCATCTCGACTTCCCCGTTTAGGATTATGCACCCGCTCCCAGCCCAGCATGTAATTAGTGGGCCTCAGAGAGAATTTATAAATCTGTCACGTGTGTTTTAAGCTACTAGATAGCGGGACCGCTTCTGGGGACCAGACTTTCACATCTCAGGTTGATAAAGAGCAGTTTTCTTCCTCAAAATAGATTAAAGAAGTCGAGAACAGATCCACAGTGAAAAGAGATGTCTAGAGGTTCTGAAAAGACAGAGCTGCATTGTAGACCTTTTAATGTAAGACTCCCACAGCTGGGTTCGGATTTGCAGCTCTTCTGGAGTTGAAAATCCCAAATCTGTGATACCTCAGAGATAAACGTGGACAGCGAGTCTTCAGTTGTAGGATCACTCGTAAAGTCCGAATAATGCTGTTTTACTAACAAAATGTGGTCAGAGCTGCAGTTTGCATGACTTCTTTGTAGACTTCACAGATAAAAAAGCCTATTCACAGCTATGGGCTTTGATAATGTAGATGCTTTTCCTCTGGCCTGTAGTATTGTGCGATTTGTCCTTCTAGATCAGGGATGTTTTTTAGACTGACTGTCAAATTAGAGCCACCATATAAAAAATGCACAGTCTAAAACACAATTCATTTTACAATGTGCCCAATCAGAGGATGTCGGTTTATATTGCTGTCGTATTTGTGTATTTTTTGCGTTGTTTATAGTTACTTTTAACCATGAGTGATGTGGCTCCTAGTGCCTGAAGCCAGATAAATGGGGAGGGTTGCATCAGGAGGGGAATCTGGTGTAAAATCTTTGCCAAATCAAATGTGGATCATCAATAAGATTTCCACACGATTGGCCGACACCTGGCTTAACGACGACCGCCACCGGTGCTGTTCACCAGCAGGGTGCCCGGGGAAACTGTGCTGCTGTGTATGCTAAGGACAGGGTGAGATGGAGGCAGATGAGTCGCCTTGACAACCCCTAAAGGGAGCAGCCGAAAGAATACGAATAAGCCTAGGAGCTTCTGCTGGGCTACAGCTGACTGTGTCGAGACACCTGCCAATCAAAGGAGCCATCACACCCCCCCATACAGTTGTTATGAAGGCGGAAACTATCATATTCTCTCACGTTGCTGTGGAGAAATTTAAGCCCAGAACTCTTTAAAATGTTCCTTCAGTTCATTGAGGTTTGCAGGCGTTCATTTATGCACAACTCTCTGAAGGTCTGGCCGCAGCATCGCATCTTCACGAGTGTAGAGACACTCTCCCTTGTGCACAGTAATTAGTTTTATAGGCGTCATTCACTAGAAAGAACACAGTTATTACTTAAAACAAGCTAGGACAAGACAGGCAAGGCGGAGATCCTCACAATTAATCTCTCCAAAACTGAACAATTTACAGTAAAATGATCTATGTGAGTACAAACTACTACAAGCCAGAGGATAAACACCTGTTTTTGAATTCGGAGTGAATTGTCCCATTAGGTAAATACAGCAGCGCTGTATTAAACTCATACTGTGTTTCAAGTGTAACGAAATGATCATTTATGCAGAATCAGCCTGGTGCCTTCATGTTGCATCAGATACAGATGAGGCCGCTTTAAACTACTTTGTATCCTGCTAGGTAGCTTAATTCAATGTGACACTTTGCTGATAATATCCTTGCACACGTTTACCATCAGAAAACCTCTGGAGATTTATTCCATGTTTGCGCGCCCTTAACTATTTGTCTTTACGAATTCCCCGAAGAACAAACCATTCCTTTAATCTTAATAAACAGCTCGGTTATTCATCACAGCAGCTGATGTTAACATGCAACTACCAGATGCTAACGAGGATGCAGTGGAGTTATCTTTAATTGGATGTATTACAGCTAGAGAGACAGCATCACAAAAGCATGTATGAATTAGATTTGTTGGTTGTTTTATTCTTTGTTTGAAATTTAACAGCTGTGTTCTTGCTAGAAATTGTTGCTTAGCTTCCACTTCCTCTTTATAGCTCTGCCAAACCATTAGCTAGCTCAAATACTAGCACCCGCACAAACAGCAGTTTACGTGTGGTTAAATGGTCAAGGCTGGGGTTGGGTTGCTGTGCTGTCTCTCACCTGCGTGCTTCTCACTTCAGGTGATACAAACCGTGAGCGCCACAGATCCCGATGCCCCGCTCGGTGGACAGCGGTACTTCTTCAGTCTTGCTCAGGATGCTGCTGGAAAGGCAAACTTCTCTGTCCGTGACAACAAAGGTAAGACACGCCGTCTGCCCTAAATTCATTAGGAACGTATACCTGTTGTTAATGTGCTGCATGTGCGATTGATTGGTTGATGTTTTACAGTAAATAACCAGATTTTTCCTCATCAGACAACACAGCGTCCATCCTCACAAGGAGAAACAGCTACCACAGCCTGCAAAAGAGCGTCTACCATGTGCCCGTGGTTATTTCTGACGGGGAGTTTCCAATGCAAAGCAGCACCAACACGCTGACCATCAAAGTCTGCACCTGCGACCGCGAGGGCAACATGAAGGCGTGCAACGCAGAGGCGCTCACGGCGAGGGCGGGACTCAGCACCGGCGCCCTGGTGGCCATTTTGCTTTGCGTCATCATCCTGCTCAGTAAGTACTACTTGAAGGAGGAGCGCCTTCTGTTTTCTCTTCTATACATCTATTTGTGGCTTTTCACTACAGACAAAGCAATCCATAGGAGGTGTTAAACAGTCGGTTTCGTATTTCACTGCTTAATTTGATTCATCACTTCCTGTGGGCGGATAATTCTGCCAGTCACCGCAGCTGTCACCTTAATTTGATTTTAACCGCGAAGCAGCAAAGATCTACAGCATCTCGACTGACTTGAACAGGATGCTTTTCTTCATTGCAGTAGGATGGTGAGACAGGAGCATTTTTATTTAAAACTACAGCCTGGTGAAGATTTCAGACGCCAAGTAATTATTGCTGCTAATACCTCGAAGCACCTTTACTTCCCAGTCTTAACTCTCTAAGTGTAAAAACTTCAGCTTAAGTATTAATGCCTCTCATACAATATCACTGGTTTACTGGAAATTAATTTTTTACTGGGCATTAATATTGAGTTCCATTAAATAAGAGTACTTAAAGTAAAAAAGGAGAAAAAAGGAAAACGACATTACTTTTCCAGTGGTTTCAGCATGCTTTGAAAAAGAAAATAAAACATACTTTTAAGAAAAAAATACATTTTAGTTTTTGCAGTGAACAGAGCTAATATTAATATCCGAGTATCCCATAAAAATTGTGTGGATGCTGTCATTAGATTGTGAACAACTACCATACTGTCCACAAGTCCACCGTCACTGGCCTGTGGTCTAACAAAGAGCTGATGACCACGGGGGGCATCCCTTTTCAGACAATAGGACATTTGTACTGTCTGTGGGCCTTTTTTTTTTTATTGTCTCTTTCCCCATTCCCCAAACAAGTCATGGTACAGTAGATGGCTATGGCCTCACTGAGCTTGGTTCTGAAATCTGCTCACTTCCTGTTAAAGGGAGTTCATCTTCCCCACCATTGCCAAAAGCTCTTGGAGTTTTCTTTCTAATATTGTAATGTTTACCTTGAGGAATTTTTTGTAAATCAGAACCTTAAATATGTTCATCTGGCAACATCTGGCAGATTGCCTCTATGTCTTTATTGGAAAGGTAAAGAATTCCTGTTTTATTCCGAAGCAGTAAAGTTCCAACACATAAAGCACAGTTTTATTACTTGACCAACACGTTTTGACTAGTTTTCAACTTTCTGGATGACCTGGTTGAAAGCCTGCAGACAGTGAAATTAAGATGAAAAAGGTAGAAAAAATTGGAAGTCTGGCTGTTCTTGGCTGCTTTGCTTCACTGTTTTTGTGCACAGCTGGAATTGTATTCTAGTTTTATATAGCCATAGACAGTATAAAAGACGGATCCAAAAAAACGAAGCCATCATGTCATAAACCTGCATTCTTTTTAATGGCCACCAACGAGCGATACCTGTGGTTGCAAAAAAAAGAAGAAAAACCCTTTCCAGTCCTAGAGAAGTCTATGAAAAATTGCCCCACTGCCTCAATCTCAGAGAACATTTTCCTGACGAGTTTATGAGCTAGTCCCCAATTCAGATGATATAAAAATATATATGATATAATATATATATAATACTATATAATAATATATCATATATATGAATATATATGATATAAAAAAAATAACAAATATAGTTTTAGACAGTGTCTCAGTTACAAGTGTTTTGCTGAAATTTGAACTTCTTTCAGAAATTTCACTTAAACAACCCTGAGTTGTTTAACACCAATTGAATTCTTAAGGATTAAAAGTAACCCTCAAACCATCCCTTGAATGTCATAATGCTTCTTAATGGTACAGAGGTTGCGTTTTTAGCACATAATGTATTCTGCTATGTTCTTAAAGGGGGTTCCTTTATGTTCTTAAGCAGCAGCGACCCTGAGGAGCGAGAGATGCATAATGCATCCTTGTGGTAGCAGAGCCTGCTCTACAAAGTCAGACAAAGTCCCTGAACATCAGTGCACACTCACGCAACATCAACAATTCCCCCAGGACAGTCACTGGCCTTCAGAACAAGGAGAGAGAGAGCAGAGAAACAACAGCAAAAGTCACCAAACTCTCATATTTGTTCTCTTTGTTTTTGTTCTCCCCACAGTGATCGTGGTACTGTTTGCTGCCCTGAGGAGGCAGAGGAAGAAGGAGCCTCTGATCATCTCCAAAGAGGATGTCAGGGACAACGTCGTCAGCTACAATGACGAAGGGGGCGGAGAGGAGGACACCCAGGCCTTTGATATCGGCACGCTGCGCAACCCGGAGGCCATCGAGGAAAGCAAACAGAGGAGAGACATCGTCCCCGAGGCCTTCTACCCTCCGATCCGACGGCCTGTGCTGCCCCCAGCTCGGGACAATAATGGGGACGTGAGAGACTTCATCAACCAGAGGCTCCAGGACAACGACAGCGACCCGACGGCGCCGCCTTACGATTCCCTGGCCACCTACGCCTACGAGGGGAACGGCTCTGTAGCCGAGTCCCTCAGCTCGCTCGAGTCAGTGACCACTGAGAGTGACCAGGACTACAACTACCTGAGCGAGTGGGGACCCCGGTTTAAGAAACTAGCGGACCTGTACGGGGGCGACGACAGCGACAGGGATTCCTAACGAGAACTTGGCACACACAGACAAGGAGGAAAAAAAAAATCTCAAACACATGTTGAAAACATCCGGAGGGTTCTGGTGCACGTGTGGCGAGTGAAATGTCGAAAGGACAGAGAAACGAGCGCCGTCTGTCCGAGTGCTCTTTCACCGCCTTCGATCGCCGTTCAGTTGTCCCCTCCGGCGACCAGACGTAGGCTTTGTGTGTCCAGTCAGTGTTAGTTGCGTTTTTGCGAGGGCACAGTTAAAACAGACTTTGTGTCAAGACTTTTTTTTTTTTGTGTGTGTGTATATGGGGCGTACATGAGGCCCAAATATATCTATACTGATATTTTTTTGTTTGTTTGTTTGTTTTTTTCTCCAAAGCTGCCTGTGATGGACACTTCAACAAGCAGTTTTGCAAACCAACAGATATGCCTATGTATTTTTCAGTGTTTCTGGGACAAAAACATGCTGCATATTGTGAGTTCTATCTTAGCTTGTGTATGTACGGTAATATGATACAATACGCTGTACAGTTGTTTTGTTTTTCTAGGGATTTCTATCTTACAAACAATCCCCTCTTTCAGCAATGGCTGCCTCACTTTAAACACTTAGCCACAGTTTGAGTTTGAGCCACATGAAAATGAAAAAATATGGTTCCACACAATGTGGGGGGGATATACGACATCAAATTTTGAGTTAGTTGTGGCAGGTGTTGAAAAGTGGTGGTTGTTCTTTAATGCTTATATAAAGCGGTGGTAAAGGACTACTACTACAAACACCTGCAAACACACTGGTTTATCATTTTTACAGTATTTGATTTTCATCACCACACAGCTTAAAGCATTTGCTGTGAGGTGGGCTGAAATACCAAATATTTCCTTATTGAGCTGAATGTTGTCAGCCGCTTTTTTTTTTTTTTTT
>VUQR01013003.1:24728-37310 GCA_015108515.1 Hemichromis elongatus | reverse complement strand
TTTTTGTTTTTTTCTGCTTTTTTTTTTTTTTTCTCTGTGCAGGGTGAAATATGAAGTGCACAGAATAGTGTTATTTTCTATGCTGCAACGAAAACCCACAAGTCTAACATGTGTCGGGCTCAGTTAAGAGGGAAATACTGGTCTTGTTGGACCTGTTTGCTCACTTCACTTCAGAGTTGGAAGATGCTGAGAGGATGCCACCGAGCCTGAAATTACAGCATTAAATTAGATTAGGCTAAACATCTTGTGGACAGTTACCATTAAAATTCATTATGCAATTTTATTTTCTTCCCCTAAATGGCTCGTTTTATCTGTTCAAGAGAGAGAGTGAAAGGGAAGGTAGCACTTGAATCAATGTAAGCAGCAAAAACAATGGAGACATATTAACCTGAACCTAAAGAAATAAGTCTGCATTAATGTGACGCTTTACATCTTCATGCAAAGTATCACAGTTCATGAAATGAATCAAGAAAGTTGCCTTAAATTTATAAAAATAAATAAATAAATAAACACAGATACAAAAAAAAACAGCAAAATGCCCCCACAGACTTCATTCATTTGTCACTAAGGAAAAAAAAGGCTAAATCAGAGGTTTCCATCCTTTTTCATTTGACATATCTCCAGTCTTCTATCTTTTAGCTAACTGTTGTTAGCTAATAATTTAACTGATAACTTTACTTAAGTGAAAAATGCATTGTTCAATACCTAATTTCAGCCAACTATCCTTTAAGCTAACAACTTTCTTTGTATTGTTAGCTAACACTTGATGGTTTCTCAGTCTTTCACCTTGCTATTATCTCTGTTAATTCATAGTGCTAGCCTACAATATAACTACTAACGACACTTCAACCAAAACAAGCCCGCTGTGCTTTGTTCATAGTTTCAATTAGCTACTGTTTTCTGTATTTCTATTATGTTGTGCTATCAGTTGTTTTGTACTGTTAACATACAATACAAAAAAAAAAACCCAAACAGCACTGCTTTATTCATAATTTTAGCTAGCTATTAATCCATTGTTTAGCTAATAGCACTTTGTGCTCTATTAACAGACAGTTGCTAGCTCTGCTCTTTACTGAGACTTTTAATAACAATTTAAATGTCACTTATGATTTTAGCCAGACAATTTATAACTTTTTTTTTTCCCATTAAGTGTTGCTAACAATTGTAAAGAGGTGATGGCAGTCAGGATGAAACACTCAATCGACAACTAGGCTATACTCTGCTACATACACAAAACATAAGCGACAAATATATTCAAAAAATGTATTAAACAACACTATATTTACAAAAAGGATTCAATTTGATAATTTGTGTAGTAACCACCCCCCCTCCCATTTTTATTTATTATATTTTTTTTTTTATGTTTTTATGTTCATTATACACCTTATAGCTGATTACTTAGGTTCATGGCTTACAGCTTTTTATCATGTATTAATTTTATGAGAGATCATTATAGAAGATGAATGGGAAAAATACGTCCAGAACCCGAGCCCTAAAAAACTGGGGCAGTCACTCTTTTGCAAAATGAAAACTTGTTTGGGAACCACTGATCCAAATGTGTCACGCTACCTACCTTAAAAACTACTTAGCTAAGATTTTGCGTCCTGAGAAGGGCTCCGTCCTGCACTGTAGAATGTATAATAATGTAACATAGCAGTACAGTAATAGAAATGTGCCAAAAAGCAAAGAACACCAGTATTTTCCTTAAAAAAAAAAAAACCCTTCCATTATTTTAGTCTCTTCCTCTGCCCTTCATTACGTGTACTGTATGTAGTGCTGAACATGAAGCTGGTTCAAATGTTCAGGCTTTACCCAACTGATTTCCTGTGGGACTAACAGCCCTTTCCATAAACATGCTTATCAAGGGGCACCTGACCTTTGAGTGGTGTGGAATTAGGTTCTTAAGCCCAAAGGTGTGTCCTCGGCTCAGAGAGAAGGTCAAAACATTATCCTGCAGCAAGATCGCAAAGGTTTAATTTTTCAAAAGTAGGAGGAAACTTGTGAAAATGATCTCTACTGCAGCAAAATTGGGAAATTACTTTAAGACCTGCCTAACTACAAACGCACAGCTGGGAAACAGAGAAAAACGTCTAAACCAGAAGGGCACAATGATATCAACAGGGAAAAAAAAAGCAGGCCAGCAAAAGCAAGCTCTGCCCTCACTTTAGCAAAAGGCCAACCAGTGAAGAGGCTGACATTTATCAGACATTTGAAACAGTAATAACAATATGGCATATTTGCCATAGTGCTACTTTTTTCCCCCCCCTCTATTATGAGCCAGCTGATTGCACAGTGGTTGGAAAATTCTTTATATCATACACACGAGTTCTCTTTTCTATTTTTTGGCCCCCTTGCTTTGTTTATTAGCTTGTTGCTGGAGCTCCTATTGTGTAAGTGGCCATTTCAGACTGTGGTAATGTTGCTATGATAAGCATTTAATGGGTCTAAAGACCCTTCACTATAAGAAAACTGCTTTTCCCCCTCAAGCTGCAACGCGAGGTCTCAAATGAAAGTCAACATGACAGCAGCACTCACCAAAACCATTTTTTTCCCCCCTTCAGTCGTCACAATTTTCTGTCTTCATACAGGATGTCAGCATATCGCCATTCGGCGAAGCCGTGCTTGTGTTTTCCTATGGCGAGCGTAATTGCCTCCGAGCATTATCGCCAGACTCAGTTAAGATCGTAGAAAATGTTACGCGTCCAGACACACCATGCTGCCACATTTTATTTTATTTTTTTCCCTTAAAGCTGAGGCAACTAGATGGTGACACTGATGTCCTCTTTCTCCAGATAAAATAGATCCGTGGTTGTTGATGTGTAGACATGGCCGCTCTCGGGGCTCAACTCTACTACGCTATATTATGTCGGTGACAATGTGATTGAGCAGTTCTGTCAATGTAGAAACAATTTGAGAGGTCGTGGTACTTGTAAGGGGCCCTGCATCACTGGCCATTCATCAATCTGCTTTGTAAACCGTGATATTTTGTACTGAATATTTATATGACACAATTAAATATCTTTAAAATCAAGCACTGTATTCTCTTTATGAGGTTCTCTAGCAGAGTATTTCACAGATTTGTGTGCCTCAAGGAGCAATGTGAGGCTTTTTTTTTTTTAACCCAAGCTGATGTCCTCATTCTCATGATAGCGAAGACAGGAGCAAATGTAATGCACTCAAGTAAAAAAGAAAAGACGCTAGAGCGATTACACTAATGTTACAAATGCACTGGAGAAAACAGTGTTTGGGTACTGTGGCACAAAAGAAGCGTGCAATTAATGTGATCTTTAACGAGGTCGCTTCAAAGACAGGGGCGGGGTCTGCGACCAGTTGCAGTAAGCTGTCCTCCTCAAAGCAACTTTGGTGTATCGAGAACTCGATAAAACACCAATAAGACAAAGTCAATCCGCTATCAGTTTGCGATTAAATGGGTTCAAGTCGGTAATTGCAGGCAATCTGCTTGTGATAATACAGAGATTAACTCAGACAAATCAGTGAAAATAACAAATCTTTTCCTATTTGTTGCAAATCTGTTGCTGTCTACATACAAACTGACATTAATTGCTATCAGAGTCTAACCAGGAGACTCGTGAGTGTGAAAAAAGAAATACAGAAATTGCTCCACAGGTAGTGAAGTTACTACAGGATGGCGATTTAACTGCAAAATGACAGAGACTTGGGGAACTTTGCAAACTTGCCCTCTTGTGAGATTTTAAGATGCACCTACGGTATCAATTTGAAAATCCTCACGTCTTCACAACGTTGGGTTTGACACCCAACGCTGACTGTCCGGCTGGGTGACTACAATACCCCATCGGCCTTTTACCGTTTAGGAGTAAAACAATAAATAAATATATATATATAAAATAAAATAAAATTCATGTTAATGTGGGTGCTGTAGCATTGTAATGGTGTAACTCATCAGATCATCATCAATAACAAGACACCAGAGGTCTAAACAAATTTAAAGGATTCACAATAAACACTTCTTAAAATTACATTATTCAACGTTTTTACAGTAAATTAAATTTGAAATTTGACTGCTACAGCAGAACAGGGGTCAGAAAATAAAAGTAAATTGGAGATTTTTAATAAGCAATAAAAAATACCAAGTGTATTTTTTGCACCTATGTGTTCCTTTCTTAAAAATAACTCAGTTGTCTGTGAGCTGTGAAGTACGGTGCTCCCGGTCTAAGTTGTTGGTCGTTAATGCGTAGCCACGAAAACCGGCCTCATTCACAAATTGCGCGTATGAACAAATTTAGAAGAGCCTTAACATTTAAGAACGAAATAAGAATGGTCTCACTGTGCTAGAACATGTAGTTAAACCTTTTTATACTAAATACTACTATTACTACTTAATTTTTAGTTATGTTTTCCATGAGCCAAAAATGCTCAGTAAGATAATAAATTATTGACAGTAGTTTTTACTATTTTAATAAAACATTCAAATCTCTTTAAAAATCAGCTGCTGTGAGGTTTTCTCTTTCAGCATAGCATCATTTGACAGACAGCTGTGTGGCAGCTCTAGTGGACCACTTTCACTTTTTTTTCCTCTAGTGATGAAGAAAAATGTAACTTTTATCTGAAATGTGACAGCAGCCACAGGCTAGTAAGCTAGACAGCTACCATCCTCACAGGTATGTATTTATTATCTACAATAAATCTCAGTATAAAAGACCCGATTCTAGACGTCAGATAGTTATTAATATGACGGCTTGGGCTAAATAGCTGGATCCAGAGGCTGCTGAGCTGAGGAAATTGTTAATTAGACAATCTATAATTAAGATCTGTTAGACAGCCAATCGGATTTAGAGAGAGGTTAAAAAGAGTAAGAGGCGGGGGGAAAAAAAAAAATCACATTTTGATTATTAGAGGATGAGTGGCAGATGTGAGACAGATGGTGACACGGTAGTGAGGGAGTATAACGGACTCATCCTGTTTTAGAGGTTTAGGCCTCTTAGCGGAGATCTGAGTGGGAGAGGATTACAATTAATACAAAAACATAAATAAGAAAATCTCACTTTTTGGACCAGAATCAGAAACTTTATTTACAATATATGCTCCGATGCTTTATTTAACATTTCATACTCCATTTGAAAAATGATCTTTTTTTTTGGCATGTGCCGGTAACACGGTGAGGTCCTGCTGTGGCTTTGTTTTTAAAAATGTTCCACTCTATATTTAACATATACATAAGACAACATAAAGCCACCTTTGATAGAGCCGGAGTGATAAACAGCATAAAACATGAACGCATGAGGTTTCATTACTAATTCTCTTTGCCCTTTGTCCAACTTTTACTTTGAAAATCCAGGCCACAAAACTATTTTCCCTCCAAATATTTGTGCTAACACTCACGTCAAACCAGTTGATCCCTACCTAAAACCCATCTATCTTCCTTACTACAGCTTCACGATCAACCAGTGGCACCCCCCGTTTTGCTAACTCTTGCCTGAACAGCTGCAACATCTGCAGAGAAGACTCCTTAATGTGGGCCCGGGTCCTGATTGGCCTTCCCAAAGAAGGCGCTGTCACTTCCTGTACTCTTCCGAGTCTTCGGTTTCCTTCTCCTGCCGCTCCCGCTCTCGTCTCATCTCCTTCAGCTCCTGCCTGTATTTCCGCTCGATGAAGCGCTTCTGATGAGCCATCTGTGGGAAGTTATCTGGTACAGGGAGAGGCAGAGCGGGAAACACAGGAGTCGACCAAGGAGAACAGATAAAGAGAGCGAGAGAGAGAGAGAAACACAGAAGCAGAGGTGTGAGGAGACAAGGTCAGTTTCCAACTGGGCGAGGACAGCAATTTAGTTCCCAAATTGCACCGACTATGGTTTTCATAGCATGTGTCACGCTGTCACTTAGGTCAAATGAGCGAAAATGTTGCAGGCAGTATTCAGATTAAATTGCCCTCATGTTGTTATTTCATTAATAATGATGAAGTAACAAGGAATTAGACAGGCCTTGTTTGGTTTCAGCACAATGACTGTGAGATCTGATAACATAATTACAAGCGAACATTTCGAAAATGAGATCCGTAATAAGATGTCGTAGTGTGACAACAGAAAAAAAAAATTAAGTGAAAAACACAAACAGACACAGGCTTAAAGGACAGTGGTCTATAAGCACCAGACAAAAGAAACTGTTAAAGTTTTGGAATTGTGTCTCTTTGGAAACTTTCATATTAAACTGCTCGTTCAGAAACCTCTTTTAAAGCTGCTACTACTTGGCGTTCAACCAGCAAACTGCAGCTTTGGCTACATCAGCCATTAGTTTCTAAAGAGAAGTTCTGAGGCCTCGATTTGAGTTTTCTGCTCGCTGCCAACTTGGCTCGAGTCGTCTCCAAATGTGGCGAAACACACAGGGAGCCCAGGCTCAGGAAGTGGGAACCACAACAACTGAACTGCTCAGGACTTGTGTCAATCAGAGAGACACACTCTGAACCGCTTTCTGTGAAAGTCTCCACCAAGACGCAAATTGGTTTCTGTTTCAAGATTTCCACATTTCTGTGTCACATATTTTCATTAAGAGCTGTGAAACGTGGGGGCGGCGTACTCAAGAGAACGTGCTTAAAAGGCTAACGGCAGCAAATACAGGAGCATATCTGGCCCGAGTGACGGATACACAAAGGAATATTTTATTAAGTATTCTGCTGCATCAATTTTGCAGTGACTAAGTGTTTACATCTTTTTTTAATTTAAACTTTTTTAACCTTTAAGGGAAAGAAACACCTTTGAGATTAAAAATATCATCTGCACGAGGTTCCGCTTGCATTCAGGTTCGGAAGTTTTTAGACAAAGACACTTGTTTTGTTTTTTTTCTTTTGCAATTTTGCCTTTATACACCACCACAGTGGATTATAAATGAAACAATCGAGCTGTCATTCAAGCACAGGCTCTCAGCTTTAACTCAAGGGCTTTAACAAAAGCACTGCTTTAACTTCTTGATGCATTCTCAATCATCCAGGTAAGTAAATCTCCAAAGGTTGATTCTGTTCATCTAGACGTAGCGTCGCTCATCCAAGTCACTTCTTCAGTCTCTGAAGAAGTGACTGAATTTGTCTGAAAACGCTGCGTCCAGATGAACAGAATCAACCTTTGGACACTGCTTTAACTTTTTAGCACTCACAGTCGTTGTACGCAGCCCTCTGTTTTCAAAGGCTCTAAAGTAATTGGGCATAACTGAGAAGCACTTTTGTGGCCAGGTGAGGCCAGGTGAGGCCCGTTTCCTTGTTATTTCATGGCAAACAAAGTAGATAAGAGATCTGGAGTCAATTTTAAGTGATGAACTTAGCGGCTGCTCGCTTGAAGTCTCCATCTGAGGTCCAAAGAGCTGCCGATGGAACTGAATGAAGCAACAGAAGACAAACAGCTGGCATTTTGAGGGACGGACCTTCCGTTTAAAGGGAACACTGCTGCACGGCTTAGTTTTGCGAACAAACCACAAGACTTCTGCAACGATCATCTTTGGACCGATGAGACCAAAGTGGAGGTGTCCGGCTGTACTTTGGAGAAACCCAAACACAACATGCCAGCACAAACACGTCATACCAAGTGTCGAGCACGGTGGTGGAGGGGTGAAGATTTGGGCTTGTTTTGCCGATCACATAATCCACGAATACAGCTGGCAATGGTGGGTAGGGGCCACGCAGCAAAGGCTGTGTACATATTAGGAAGATAAATGTATAAATAACATTGCTATGTTACAGCAGACATACAAGTAGAAGCAACTAGTTTGTCTTGGCTTTGATACCCAGCCTAATTTTTTTTCACCCAGCGCTGAAAATGGCACGAAAGAGTCAATGTCGATGAAAACTCCTACGTATTCGCAATCAGAGCTTTGGACTGTCGTGAAAGATGAAAAAAGTTATGGGATGAACAACTAAAACATCAGTTACTTTAAAAAAACAAATCAAACAAACATTTCTCTCTGTCGGCTGGAATTTCACAAGAGACGGACCTCCGGCAGGAATAACAATTAAAAACAAGAATCAAAGAAGAAAGATGAGAATGAAGTCATTTAAAGGGAAGAGAGGCCAATGTCAAGCTAGTGACGACGATGTTGTGTGAGAGTCTAGCATCAAAATGTCAACAAAAGTGACGCATTCCTTTTTAAGCTACTTACGTGAGCTTTTTCTCTTCATTTTTCAGATATTTGAGTAGATTTTTCAAAGGTGACGGGAAAAAAATGCCTGTTAAGATTTCAGAAAGTGGCAGCTGACAGTTTATTTTGTCTGCTCAAGAAAGGTAATTAACTTCTCCTCAGTGTACTAACAAAAACTCACATTGGACAAATAGGAATGAGATCATATTGGCATAGTTAAGAGAGATTATTTTACTTGTTTATACGTTTTCTCTTCAGTCAAAATGATTCCAGCACATAACAGAGCAGCGACCCGTTTAAACATTTTGAAAACACCAGATTTTGGTGCACCGGTGTCATCTTGGAAGCCCTAACCTCCCTCAGTTTTCATGCCAAGCAGCACCGCTTGTAATTTTAATATTCACTGCTCAGGTAATTTTCCATTAAGTGTTTACATTACTGTGCCTGCCCACTGCAAACTTCAATTTAAAACAGCATGCATGACAGCTGCCCGGTGGTTTGTGTCTGCTCGCTGAGACACACATTTGACTGTGCAGTTTTTCCAGTCGCTGATCATGACCATGCAAACTCAGGCAAATTAGGCTTTCAATACCTTTTCCCTCAAACGTTTTAGAGATAGCCTGTGAGGGAAAACCGAGAGAAGCCACAATGGTCTGTACTTACAGAACATTGTAATAAGGTCCTCGCTGTGTTTTGTACTATTCTGTGAACTTTGCAAGTATCAAGTCAATATGTTTTCCATAAATTTGGATTCGTACAAATCGATGACAAATTAAAGGAAAAAGTACCATCAAAACAGCTGCAATGTGGCATTGATTTTCCAAATCGTGAAGCTAGTTTTGGGGTTGTCACCAGTTACAACTTAGCACCACCCCTCCAAACTCCTAATGTGGTCTCGGAAATGGAGCCATTACCACTTGATGCCGGAAGACTTCGGTAGAATCCGTCCTTACTAGTGTATATAATGCCTGGGGACTAGAAGACAAGGGTCTAAACTCATCCATAAGTTTAAATCTGGATAAATACGGACGTGTGACTTATGGAGGTCACAGCATTTGATTTAGATCACTTTCACAATCCTCAAAACTCTTCAGCGAACCTTCATTCCCGAACACCAATCTTCAGCACTGAGGCCAACATGACTGGCTCCAAAACCGAGTTAGTCGAACAGAGAGTATAAAAAGATGAACCTAATTTCTGTGGCATCACCCAGTAACCTCGGGCTCTGCATTTTCAGGCTTTAATTAAGAGTTTTTGTTTTCTCAAAAACAAAAAACCCAACATGTTGCTTCAGAATGCAGATTCTATAAGCAGCGTGCGATATTACGGAAGCCTTTTCCAACTTTTATTTTTTCTGCCTGTACCTCATGAATGAAAGGCATCCCATCCCAGGATATACTTGCTTTGCCATCCTGAGAACACTCAGTACAACTTGGTATTGATCGTCTCTCTAAAGTGGACAAGTGGACCCAAACCACGATCTTCCACAGCAACTAGATCCCCTCAATGTAAGAGTCAAGGGTTATGGTTTTTCCTTTCATGTAAGGCCATGCTTTCTTTTTCCATTCCATCTACAAGTGAAAGACTTTCTACATTTCAAGGCCCGGGTATAAAAAGTTTTAATAAACTTGTTTTTTGCTAGCGCGTTGAGCTTAATCATACCTGATCTACCAGGTCATCTAGGCCAGATCATGCTAACTGTTAGGACAACTGTTGCAGCAAGTAAAATAACATCTGTACAACCAGAACAGAAAGAGGTCACGGGTTCATTTTAAGGTCAAACTGAATTGCCTGCTTAATAACTAACGACCTCTCCAATGTACAGCCTGAATTGTTGATAGAAGCATTAGATTGCTAATGCAATGAGAAGACGAGTTTAAAGATTGAAATATGTTTAAGGGGGAGAAGGGGGAAGTAAAAACACATTAGCTTAATGCAAACACTTTTTTACTCTTTCCTTTTCCAGAGACCACATTGCATAACATCATTTCTAAATGCTTTCTACGGTCTTTTCAGAACTCATGAATAAGGCTTGGTATTTACGCTGAGACACATTTAAGTCATGATAAACTTGAGCTGAAGGTTAAAGCAGATCCAGTAAAAGGTTGAGATTATTCTTTTATTCATCAGCCATTTGTACGTCTGCATGTTGGAAATAAGAGTTAATATAGAAACACTTTTAGCTATAAATATGGCACTGGGAAGAACCGCAGGTAACAAGACACTTACATAGGATACAAGCGGCTTTCTGGTGAAAATCTGCTGTAGTTCTTTAGGGTTTCTTGATGTCTGACTGGTCTTAAGGCGCATCAGAACAAATGTGAAGTGAAGTTTCATCTCATGGGTTTCTGGACCATTTTGAAATCCGCTATTATTAGCCCCTAACAGCCAATGGAAGAATTACTTCCCTCCAAAGTGCGATCAATACTTGGAATCGCTTCACACGAGGATATTTCCAGAACTTCTAAGGAAATCCTACAGTTACTCTTACTTTACTTCAACTCCTCTATTTTGTTTTTCCTCAAAGTTGAATATACACCTTCAGCTTCCTTCAAAGGGCGACAATAAGCTTTCTGATAGTGGGTGGTCTCAGTAAAATCCACAATCTGCAGGAGGATCTCATCTGATATGCTATCACAACACTAAAGGTGAAATATATTGAACTTGCACAGATGCATAATCGGCTCCTTTTTGCCCCAAGTCGATTTGTGCCTTTGAATAGGAAACTTTACTCTGCTGCAGGTCTAAACACACCAGTAACGAAATGACAGCTTTTCAAATTCTCACTGCTGGGTCTTCAAAAAACAAGAAGAACTTCATGTAAAGTAATATTCTCCTAGTCTGTTTGCACACTATGGACATAAAGAATCATCAACATCAAGCTACAAATCAGCACTTTTACATGGTTCCTTCTGCTTAAGATAACACAGACGGCCTCTTAAAATTATAACAATATGAAATTTTAAGACCAGCTTTAGAATAAAAAACATGGAAGCAGAAAAAGATTAATTTCTTGATGGTTATTTAATAGTTTGATAGGTCTTCATCGCCTCGTGTCAGGCTCTTGTTGAACATTAAAACAACATGTCCTAAATGGTATAAGCTTGCTAATAAGATTTACTTTGGTAGACCTGAATGCAAATAAAATACCTTGTGCATTTTAATAGGTATTGCTTTTTTTGCCAGTGATGCAAAAATCTGGATTTAATAGCTAATTTTCATTGAATTTGCATGCTTGCTAGCAGAGGCTGCATTTGCTCTGAAGGTCCCGACCACAAAACAAAATGAGTGTTTTGGTTCTGCTGTTGGGATTTGCGTAATAACGACGGAAGAGGTATTCATCGATTTATTTTAAAAGCAGAGGTTATAAGTAGATTTGACTTATTATGGCTCGTGCTCTTTTTATCTTAAGCGACTCAGCAATGCAATATCTTTGAAGGCTTTCTAAACATCTGTAGGATTCTTGCTTTACCTCAGACCATGTTATTTAAAAATCCAGTGTACTTCAGTACAGAGCCAAACAACAGAAAATACAGCAGTATCTTAAATCCTTAGGAGCTGTATCATGAGTAGATAATGTACATTATCCCCCCAATAAATGTGAAAATTTAATTATTACCATTGTCCAGACAGTGAACTCACAGCTGATAACATGGCGCCTTAGGGTTTTAGACAACTACTCCACTATCTCATCTGGATTTGTGTTTTCTGCAAAAATCTGCTGTCCTACTGCTGCAGACCCATGACCACGGCTGGAAAGATAAACCGCTGTAGCGCAAGTGAAAATGTTTCTCACATGTTGCAGGGACGCATTAACCATCTGTGTTGTGTTTAACCTCAACTTTGCCGCTGAGAATCACTCATTCGAAAACCATGAAAGGGCTTCACGTTAAAGAATGTCCCCTCTAATGTTGGAAGAAAAAAAAAAAAAGAAAGAGAAAAGGTGTTATGAATTCAGATGTTTTGAAAGGATTTCCAGCCTCCTACATGCGAGGCTTAGGTTGCCTTTCAATTTAATTTAAATTCTTTGGAGAGTTGTTTAGGCATATGAAATATTTTAAAGATGTCACCTTGAGCTCTGGAGAGCTGTGAGGTAGTTTTCTTTTTTCCTGTCAGTTTATGGAATAAAGCATAATTGGCCTTAGCCAGGGCTTCAGAACAGCAAATTCTACAACTGATTGCCAGGAAGAATTGGCCATGAGCGAGTAAAGGCCATGTAGTGCTTTGGTTGTCCTCAACCAGTTCTGGTAATCAAAATTCAAGAACCTACTATGGCAAATGAACCACTGCCAACCCCCCCCCTTGCAATTTCCATATAATATGCGTCCGGCTTGTGAATGGAAAAGGATAATGTATTCTTCCCCTTGCAACACTATAATTTGTCATTATGGCAACAGAGAGGAAAAGCATGTGATAACAGCAATATCCCATTAAAAAAAAGAGAAGGATCAAATGGAAAAAAAAAATCCTGAAGAAAGAACAC
>VUQR01012999.1:10142-22729 GCA_015108515.1 Hemichromis elongatus | reverse complement strand
CAAGGCATACATGGAACGCCATAACCAAGTGGCCGGCATTGTATACAGAAACATCTGTGCTGAGTATGGCCTGGAAGTCCCGAGGTCAAGATGGGAGATTCCCCCTAGGGTGGTGGAGAATGACCGAGCTAAGATCCTGTGGGACTTCCAGATACAGACGGACAAAATGGTGGTGGATAACCAACCGGATATAGTGGTGGTAGACAAACAGAAGAAGACGGCCGTTGTGATTGACATAGCAGTCCCGAACGACAGCAACATCAGGAAGAAGGAGCACGAGAAACTCGAGAAATACCAAGGGCTCAGAGAAGAGCTCGAAAAGATGTGGAGGGTAAAGGTAACGGTGGTCCCAGTGGTAATCGGAGCACTAGGTGCAGTGACTTCTAAGCTAGGCGAGAGGCTCCAGCAGATCCCTGGAACAACATCGGAGATCTCTGTCCAGAAGAGTGCAGTCCTAGGAACAGCTAAGGTACTGCGCAGGACCCTCAAGCTCCCAGGCCTCTGGTAGAGGACCCGAGCTTGAAGGATTGACCGCCCGCAGGGGCGAGTAGGGAATTTATTTATTTGTTTTTTTGTATATATTTAAATTTTAAAAAAAAACAGCATGTCTGATGTGCCATACCATAGCAGAGAGAAATTATTTGATACAATGCCCGAAGCCTTTCTGGCCACCCCACCGAATGTTTCCCCCCTTGCCCACACACCGCATAATATTTTCATGTAACCAATGCATTTCTCATGGAAAATTGATTTCATTATTTCACATTTGCAGTGATATTTTTCAGCCCGATATTATGCTGGAAATATTGCAAAAATAACACTTGTTTCCTTTACTTGATGCTCAAGAAAATACTCAAATAAATAAAAGAGTGTTTTTGGCCGTATGATCCAGATGAAGGTTTAAAAAAAAAAATCACTTCCAGAACATAAAAAACGACACTAGTGAAAGCTGCCAACACTCAAAGCCATGAAGATCTTCTGGCTGAAATTTCACGGTGGGAATCTTTCACTGGCTTCTCCTCAGTTTTCCTTCTGTGGCCTGTAATATAACACCGAGAGGTTAGAAATGGCATGATATCAGGCCACAGTTGCCCATGGTAGTTGCAATGAGATGCTGAGCCATTCATCATGTAATGGCCAAAAAATTTTAAAAAAAACAACCTCCAACTGACTTGGTCACATACCTAAAAACTTAAGTCATTTGACCTGTTAATGCACTGAAACAATAACAGAAAAGGATCTGCTGCACTCCTGACAACAGATCCGCTCTGAGATGTGCGTCCCTGTGTGCAAGTAGTTCTCTCATCTTTCATTTCCTTCAGTACCTGGAAGCATAATGCTTTCACACACATGCAGGCCTCTTGACACTACAGCTTGTCCCCGATCCAAGTCAAGTGATCAGGTTATAAACAGTTTTACACCCTCCTTTGCAAAAGCTCCAGATGTGACAGAATCCGAGCTTACATTTAAAAAGCTGAGCAGACCAACTCCTTGATTGATCCACAGCCTTCCAGTAGATGTCATTTTCTTTTGCTCTCTCTTTTTCTTCATCTCCGTCTCGCCAGATGGTTTACAACCACCACCTCTGATTGCACCCTGACTTATGACTTCTCTCACTCTGCCTTTCTACAAACCCATTAAACCTTTGTCTTCCTCTTATTCTCATAGCAGCATCCATTATTTTCTTTTCAGCCCTTTGCTTTCCATGTCTTTTCTGCTTGCGACCTGGTCACGACAGAGGTCAGGTGTGTAATATTGTTGTCATGTCGTCATGTCTGTAGGGGCGTTACTGCAATAAAATACAGGTGTGTTCAGACGAGGAGAGGGGAATAGGGGGAGGCTGGTGGACGGTGCAGACTCTAGAAGGGGTTGTGTCTGTTACTGATCAAACTTGTCAAGGTCTAGTTGTCTGTTCACAGTCTGAGGCATATTTGAAGGAATCTAAACACAAACCCAGGATTCCTTAAGTAACGTGGATATTTTAATTCCGCAAATCTGAAGGCTTCTGTCCGTGACAACAGACAAAGGCTCTCTTCCATGTGTTCTAACCCCCAATGGGGAATGGCTGCCTAGCTGTGAGCCTGGTTGTTCTGGAAGTTTGTTCTAGTTAAAAGGGAGTTTTTCCTTCCCACTGTCGCAAAGTGCTTGCTCATAGGGGGTCATCTGATCAGTTGGGGTTTAAGTATTAAGCGCCTTGATGTGACTGTTTTTGTGATTTGGCGCTATATAAATAAAACTGAAGCGAACAAAGTCCAGTCGCCACAAGTTGAGTAACGCAGTCACATAAAATCACTTAAAACAAGCAGACGCCTGAGAAAGGGTACTGCAAATCCCAATGCAGTGCCTGTCACATCTGCAGTCACATGGGCTTGAAAAGCCATCAACATCTGAGGACATTTTTACAGCTTTCTAACTGGCTCTAGCCTCTGCACATAAAACCTCAGAAAAACAGTTTGAGGAAGGAAGGCTGGGGGTTAGACTGACACGACCAAACCCCCGTCTCCATCCTGCCTGCCCCTGACAGCTCGTTCGGATCTGGCCGTTACTGGTTATTTACTGAACAATGTGAACACTGACAGTAACCTCTGAACTCCAAACAGTCCGAGTCTCGATTAGAAGGGAAGCGAGGGGGTCGCTGTGCATCATTCGCAGTTTGTTTATACTGACCAGCCCTGTGAAAGTGATCAGTGCAGAGACAATAGCTTGTAAAACGTCTTGCCTTTGTCACGTGTCTCTGCAGGAACAACTTGGGATTATGACATGGGTCATCTCACGTGTGCTTTTCCTTTTTGTCTGAAGGCGTTTTTCATTACTTGAAACACTATAAAAGGCGATGGACCAGTGCACTACATCATTTGAGTTTTATTAAGAATGCAAACTTTAGGAAAATCCCAAATAGTTCATAGCCAGAAACAGAAGAAACTCTCTGGCTCTAAATGAAGGTGGAGGCTGTTGGCGCAGCATAAAACGGCGTCTGGTGACCTCCAGCACCCGAATTAGTCCTGCATCACACCCTGCCACATGCTTAACGTTCTTGTCCTCAGTTCAGTCACAGATTTTACCAAGTGCCTTCAAAGCTCAAGTTTCCCATTAGAGTCTGCATGACTCAAATAATGGAGATTTTGCACTCATGATGAAGCATCAGATTTACGTCTCGGCTTCAAACAGTGTGCAGCCACTTTGACACCTGTAGACTTTGTTGGCCTTGCCAGAAAAGGCAGGCACAATTCTAAAGATCTGAGCTGAGCTAATCTCTCTGCACCCTGCTGTCACGCAGACACTCTTGGGTCAGTTTCAGCCATTTAAACGCTTGCTTTGCCGATCCAACAGGTGGTGGAGTCCTCGCCTTTGTTGTAGCAGCTAAAAAAAAAAAAAGAAAAATTCCGGGCACAAATAAACACATTAACAGTTTCGTCGGGTGGTAGGAAGAAACCGTGGCATGTTAGCAGCTGCCTTTCCCTGGCAAGCTCTGTAGAAGTCTGTTGGATTACAGGGTTTTTCCCCTTGCATGAAATATTGGTCCTTCTTGCCTTTTCTTGATAAGCCTGGACAATTACAACTATTGTGTTACAGCTGAGGCCCTTGCAAGTTTGCCTTTGTCATTTTTGCGTTAACCTGAGAGTATTTTTCCAAGGTGTCAGAGTGAAAACAAAGGGGGAAAAGCCAGAGTTTTCCGACTGGGTATCGTGGTTTATTGTGTTTTTGCTCTCACACTTCCTGTGTTCTTGTAAGCTTTTGTCAAAAGGCTTCAACCAACACGCTGGGCCTCATATAATTAACTGCTCTTCATACCCCCGAAAAAACAAATATGAGTTAAAGTGGCTTAAATAAATCACCTAGAAAAAGCAAACCTCAAAAGTCTTGCCAAAGCGAGATGACCGGAGCATTGCTTGTTGGTGTTGGCATTTGGTGGGCATCCACTGAACTTTCGGGAAGTGATTATACAGCAGAGCGTGCATTACCAGGCAGGCACTAGACTGCACGCAGCATTTAGGAAAGCGGAAACAAGCATTTGGTCTGCATCGCCTGTTGAAACTGATACACCACATGCATCGCGCCATTCTCATAACTTTTTGTGCTTTTTGTTGTCCTGTAATGTCCACAACATACACAAATATCTTATTTCTCGTCAGTTTTCTGGATATACATGCAGTTTTTTGCAATGCAGTAATTAGAGAATCCTAGGTTCAAAGGCTAAAGACACGTTTAATTTTAATGCAGGCAATCAATCATTAATTAATAATATTTACCTAATATAAGAAGAGTAGTTCTCTGTCTTGACAGTTTGCATTTTGCAGCAGGTTTGATGAACTGGCATCTCACCTGTTTTATCTGCCCCACCACCCTTATGTCACCACCCAACCACCCTCCATCTCTCTTTCACACCTTCCCCCAACCCCCCACCCCAGCTTGTGACTGCCATCCTGTGGGCGCTGCAGGCAAGACATGCAACCAGACCACAGGCCAGTGCCCCTGCAAGGACGGTGTCACTGGCATCACCTGCAACCGCTGCGCCAAGGGCTACCAGCAGAGCCGCTCGCCCGTGGCCCCCTGCATCAGTGAGTAACTCAGACACACATCCACATTCAGCTACCAGTTACTGCATGCGACACTGATTAAATCTGCATGGTTATTTTTATCAGCTTTCCTGTGACTTTTAAAAACTCACAAAGGCATAGTCCATAGCTAAAGGCAGCACATACCCAAACCGTGAAGAATACAGAACATAAGTGAAAGCATATTTTTATGTAGTCTTTCTGGCTATCTGACAGACATAACCCAACCCAACCTGTGTGTGTGTGTACCATATTTAGACATCTTTGTGAGGACCAAAAATTAGAATGCTACTATTCTCGTGGGGACAGCAGTCATTTATGGGGACAAAATGCCTGGCCCCATGAGTCAGGGTCAGGGTTACAATTAGGTTATGGTTAGGTTTATGCTAAGGGTTATGGTTAGGCATTAATTTTTGATGGTTAGAGTAAGCGGCTAGTAAAAGCATTAGGTCAATTAGATGTCCTCACTAAGATATGAAACCGCGTGCCTCCGTGCGTGTATATGGTACACGTGTTGACTTGCACAGCCACTGAAACTGCAATAATGTTTCATGGAGAAGAGCCCAAAACGTGAGCCAAACGAGCGCCCCAGCATAAAGTTGGGTTAAATTGAAACACGATCCACGCTAAAGGAACAAAGAAGCATACTGTTGTTAGTGCTTATGCTGTTATTCTACTTTCTCTTAACTATGTACCACGTGTGTGTGTGTCTGTGCTCTAGTAGCTGTGTTTAGGTTTTTGATTTCCTGTAACAAGTGAATGTGAGTCCACGCAAGTTACGAATTTTGCCCGTGGCCCCAGCGTGTGTCTGTGCCACATTGCACGCAATCAAAAGATAGCCTACACCAAATCAAGTCATGCCGCGTCGCCCAGTGCCGTATCCAGCTCTGCCACACTGTGCCACATGGTGCCATGTTGTTCTTCTTGTATGCAGCTCATGAGCAGATGGCGGATAGGCAAGAAGGAGAAGACGACTGTGGACATGGATGGCAGACTACACTCGTTTAGGTGCCATTAGGTGAACTTTCTAGCGAGAATAAAAGGAATAGTAGGTGTGGGCATGCTTAAGCTATGCACATTACGGCAACCCTGTCTGCCATTATAGCCTGATGTCAGCATACTACCCCTGGAGGATACTGTATCCCAAGACAGAAGACAAATCCATTAAGAAGCCAATTAGTATGATGGCAGCAACCCACATCTGAATGATCTTTTCATCATCTGTCTATCTCCACAAGATGTGGCCATCAGGGCAAAGGGTCTCAAAGTGGCTTCTAGCAGCTGCGCCTGCCTTCGCAAAGCTCCATGCCCTTGTTTGTTTTTGTTGGCAGGGTGTCCATAATTTTAGAGAGACAACTGCTGCTTTTGCCTCAAAACAGCTTTCCAAGAAACCCCCCTCTACCTCCTGCCAACACGCTCTCACACACTCGGTCCAACCCCTGAACCTCCAAATCCAATCAAAAGCAGATCCTCTGGGTGGATGCTAAGCCGCCGTTTCAGTAATTCTGTTTACGGTAAAAGGAGAGGGGCCTGTTGTTAGCATTAGCATTTGTATTGGAAAGATGCATACGATTAAAAGAGAAGTCCTAGAGGAATTCCACGAGGCACTTTTTCTTTTTTTTTTATTGTAGCTAGCGGGCACAACAAGGGAGGGCTGCATCTGTCTCAAGATGATCCAACCAAAATTGCCCCTTTGCCATCCGTCCATCTGTCTATACATGCTTGCATGGAGATTACACAGCAGTGTTAACCCCACATCTGTTAGAGGAGGATGAAGCTAATCTAAATTTGGACTGATTGTTTCTTCCAGTTAGTCTGAAGATCTTCTTAAAAAATGACACTGAAACCGCTGCATTAGTCTATGGCATGTATGGTTTATTTGAACCGGTCTTCCCTCTCACCACCAATAAGTATCCCTGTCAGTCTGTTAGCGTTTATCTAGCACGTCTGTCTGCAAAGCCCTGTGTATTTTCATAAGTTTGACATATATTACACCACAAACCTACTGTGTGACAACCCTGATTCTTTCTTTTTTTTTTTCCAGTGACCTCAAAGAGCACTTTTTACTTCTTTTCAGTACTATTCCCCATCCCACCCCCATATTTGGAATCATTTTTAATGAATTTGGACACACTTTGGTTCTTTGACCACATGTGCTCTCATTGTAGGCCTGCAGCCAGATCATTTCAGACATACTTGAAAGGTGTGGACTTAGAATTAATCGTTGAAATAACTTTGTGTTTCTTGTGCGTGTTTCAGAAATCCCTGTGGTCAACCCCACAGCTGTCGTGAGCAGCACAGAGGAACCAGCAGGTTAGTATATACTCCTTGCACCTTGAGCACCCCTACTTTATGAGAGGAACAAAAACATAATATTTAATATTTCTGGACATGTATTTTAAAGCGTGGAATAAATATTAATAGAGGGCGGGTCTGCTCATTTGAAGTTCTCAGTAAAGGAAACGAGTGCACTGAGGACGGCAGAATTTTTACATTGTCTTAAAAACCTGTGTCCTTGGCACAGTTTCCCCAACCGCTAGCCTCAAGCTAGTGGAGACACGCTGTGCTCAGACTTTAAGTGCAGCTTTAAGCCAAGGGCAGCAGATAGGCAGCTGAGACGATTAGTTACAGTTTAGCTGGGAGATATAGTGGAAGGGGAACGTTGCGAGGCATGAAAAGAGTTTTGGCAAGTAACTTGGGGAAATTTGTTCAGTCACTCCCTCTAACACTCCAATTTAGGCTTCGGTCAATTACCCTGTCCACATTTTTCATTCTACAACTGTTTGATTTAAACGGTGGTGTTGATTTGGAAACACTGATTCATTAGTGGGTTTATAACATATATCATCACTGAAGCGGCAGATTGTGTGCCCCTCCCAAATTTGCTACCATTGCCGTTCCTTTTGAAGGAATAATGGTTTTCTCGTTTTTATGTCCTTTCTCTTCTAAAAAATAATACATATTTTCGAAACCCTCACAATAAATTTTCAAACTTTAACTTCTGAGTTGTACCTTCTAAGATTTCAGATTTACATACTGTAAATTTTGAGGGCTCAATTCGTAGAGTTCAGGACGTTTATAACGTCTCGTACCGCGGTCCACATAAAAGGCCAAAATTGGTTGTACACTCCAAAATAAAAACCTCCAGATATATCTAATAGTGTGAGATGAAAAACATTCTTCTGGTGAAGAGTTCAATGAGAAACCATGAATGTTTCTAGGGTAAATATTGTACTACCTAAGCAAAAAGCCTGGACAAAAAAAATGGTGGAATAAATGGTTTATTACAAGAGATTAATCATGGTGTGTTAATTATTGGGACTCAGAGCAGATCATTACATAAAATCTATCCAATTGGGATCAAATCTTACCTTAGGTGAGGTGAACTCTAGCAAAAGAGTGCAGTTAAAGTAAACATAAAAGCAAGTCTTAAATCTATGTAAATACAACTTTAGCTGAACAACACATGATTAAAGTGTCCTGTTATTTTTAAGAATACTAAGTCAAAATGTAGAAGTGGTGTGTGAAAAACTAAGTACACCCTCACTTGTGAGCATCTCTATAAACGCTGAACATCTGGCATTTTGCACATCTGGAGCATTCATTTGTGTATTGACCAAATATTAAATAAGAAATACATCAGAAATCATCTCAAAGAAGCAACTGCTGCTGCCCACTAATCTGGAAAGTTGAAACTAGTAATTTGAAGTCCATCATTGTAGAGTGGGAAAGATTATTCCACAGGTTGAAAACATTTAAAATAGTTCTTAGGAACGCATATCGCAGCAAATTCACCCCAAGGTCGGACCTTACAATGTTCAGAGAAACGTCAAAACACAAAACGGCTACACCTCAGACTGCACATGCCTCAGCTTGGGCAATGTTAAGTTCATGATAGTATGATTAGAAAAAGACTGAACAACTTTGGGTTGTTTGGAAGTGTTTCCAGGAGAAAGCCTCTTTTCTTTCAAAAGAACATGCCAATACAACTTAAGTTTGCAAAATTGCATTTGAACAAATCACAGGACTAATGTAAAAATGTCCTTTGGACCAATGTGGCCATAATGTACAGTGGCAATTGTTGAAGCACAGTGGTGGAGGGGTGATGATTTGGGCTTGCTTTGCAATCACAGGACCTGGGCACCTTGTAGTGTCTGAGTCAAGCATGAACTCTGTTTACCGAAATGTTTTAGAGTCAATCTGAGGCAATCTTTCAATCTTCTTGCTGCTAAACGAGGCTCTACAAGCTACTGAGTCATGCGGTGTGCTTTTTAACCCAAAGAAAGAAGCATAGTCTAGCCCTTTGTTTTTTACTGCTTTCCTGGGAAAATGTTACAGGGTCTAAGAACACAAGAGTCATTGATTGTCAATTCACCTCAGCTTCTACCAAACATTTCCCCCATCTTTCTCCTTCCTAAACTACCACAGAAAGAGCTTCACCATCAGAAACCTAAGGCCCCCAAAATCTTTTTGTGTGAGGGGCGTTGGATGCAATTTGTCCTTGTCATGGCACAGTGAAAGGGGCTCAAGGGAAAGAGGGCATCGAGAGCCTTGGAGCCAATTGTGCATGTTTTCAGCGGGCTGGCCTTCTGGGTCATTGGGCAATTCACCGAGAGCTTTTCCAGGTGATCACCCAGCAGTAAGTGGTGCTTCATGGGAAAGCGCATACTGTCCCCCAGCCAGAGTTTCAAGAGCAGGTTAGCCACTGTATACAAAAACAGAGACCTACATACACAAAACAGCTGGGATCTAATGAAATCCATGCACATCTCATGCACATGCATGCCTGTCACAGCTGCATGCGTACTTACATGAAAACCACACACTTGGTACTAATGAGAAAGACCCTGCATCATTTATTTAAAGTGAAAAATACCCACATGCACTACACAGCTTTGCACTCATCTACATCCACACCCCGACTCATTGCCGCATATTGAAAGTCGTCTTCTTTCTCCTTTTCTTTCCCTTTCTGTCCTCTCTCTGGCTAATAAAATCTCCAGCACTCTGATATACAACCAAGCTTTCTGGACATTTTAATGGGCTTCTTGGTCCCCTGTTTCTTCCTCCTCCTCAGTTCTTCCATGAAAAAAAAATGAACAATACGACACCCTTTTTACTCATACAAGATTCCCAAAAGGGTAATTTTTCTCTCTTTTTTTGTTTTTAAACTAGCGATTTTATTTGGTTTTCTTTGGAAAGCAAAAACGACTACAGGGTTATTCCTCTTAAAGGAAACGAGGGACCACACCGCAGATACCAGTCCACTTACCAGCGTGTGGTTTGTTGGTGGTCAACTTTTCACATCCCTTCAGTAGAACTGACTAAAACTGTGTTGGAAAATGGATTAAACTGGAATTCTTTTCCAGTTTCAGTTTTTCTTTGTATCCTTCTCATAGATTTGTATTTTTATGGAGTGGATCCAAAATTAGATGAGTCACAGAATCCAGCGTCCTGTGTCAAGCCACGGATGAGTCTTACTAATAAACAACAGCATTTTTCTTGCTGCAGCTCCAGTGGCAGAAATTGAGTTAAAAACACACTGAATGCTTTAAAATTTAAAAAGGATTCTTTTTATTGTTTTAGTGCACTTCATCTGTTTTTAAGCCTATTTAATCGTGCTTATCATTTTGGTTTCCCTTTCCTTTTGCTCTCTGTTATTGCAAAACATGTTTTCTGATCTCAGAGAATACCGACATGGCAAAGCAAATATTTCAGGATTACAAGAAAATAAACCACGTGATATAATTACATGCATATGCTTTCAAATCTTTGAAGGGTTGAATGTTCTATAACGTGACTGGGAACTTCTTTTCGACCTTTCTGGTCCATTGAAACTGCTGTACACAGCTATTCCTCAACATAAAATTACAAACAAATTCAGTATTTTTTTTTTTTTTTTAATTTTTCTCAGGTTGCAGGTAAACTATGAGTCATGTAATAGAAGGAAAGGTGGCTGCTCAGGTTCCAAATACTGAAATCCAAATAGTGCTCTTCGGCCAAAATCTGAATGAGGGAAAAGCTGGATTGAAAAAGATGCTGGAGGACACACAACAACTAAACCAAACTGGCCCTAAAGTCAGTCAGAAAAAGATCAGAGAATGGTCATCCAGCCAAGAAATCAATTTTGACTGTCATATTCATAAACGTAAAAACCACATTTGCAACCCCACCTACTAATGGTCAACAGAGGTCATCTGTCCAGTGTGTGGTCTTAGTTGTCACTCTGGCAGCCAAGGCCTATCCACATTCATCCAACCATGACCTGCTTCCACCGCGCTCTGCCTTTTCTCAAGGCCCCAGAGAACATGTCAAACTGAACACTTTTACTCCTCTGGTATGTTTCACTTGCCTCCCAGCACTGGCTGTTGCAGAGATTTGGATGTGTGATTTGTCAGAAGCTGTTTTTTAGTGCACAAAAAACCCACACCAAGCCCAAATATTATTTAGCGCTGCTCCAGTTTTCCTTTCAGCCTTTGGCAGCATCAGTCAGTTTGTAAGGGCAAGTGTAAGTTTACTCAGTTATTACAGAAAAGAAATGCACATGTATTTAAAAAGTAGATGCAAATCATGCTTTAATGTGTATTTTTTGTATTTATGGAAAAATCGGAAATGTATTAATGTGAAGGGGAATCAAAGTTGGCCTTTTTATATAGAAATCAGCAAATATCACAGATGTTGTGTTTATATTTACTTGATTGTTGCATTTTAAATTTTAAAGTGATGAGACACCAATTATGCATTACAACATCTCAGTAAAACCAAGCATATATGAAAGATTCATGGGCACCTTTTCCACCAATACTGTGACTGTGCCTAGTCTAGAAAAGCTTAAAAACATTTCCACCACAAAAAAAGACTGATGACTTGTGTCAAAAAACTGGCCCAAAGGGAGGGTTCACAAGTGACTGGCATTTGGAGTCCACAGATTCTGTTCACCATGATATTCTTCCCAAGGAAATCACACTGACTTCTACTAGTAACACTATGCAACATTTGGTTCCCAAATCTGTCAAAATGAAGAATGGTTCTTAGTGCACCAAGAGAGAACTGGCCCCAGCCACATGTTGGTGGAAAACAAGCACGGGAGTCACTGCCTGCAATTCAGGTGTGAACTTGGTTGTCCTTCTTTTTGCAGATTGTGAGTCCTACTGTAAACCAGTGAAAGGCAACTTGAAGATCAACATGAAAAAATACTGCAAGAAGGATTATGGTAAGAGAGCAAAATTACTTTCCATACCATTAATTAAAAAGCATAAAGAGTTTTTACCCGAGTGTTATTCCTGCAAATGTGTTCTCAGCGGTCCAAGTGAACGTGCTGGACATGGAGACGGTGGGGGACTGGGCCAAGTTCTCCGTTAGCGTGGTGGCTGTGTACAAGAGCCGGGGCGATCCCTTAAAGCGAGGTGACAACATCTTGTGGGTACACATGAAGGACCTTGCCTGCAAGTGTCCCAAGATCCAGATGAGCAAACGATTTTTGGTGATGGGCGGTGCCGAAGGTGGAACGGGCCCAGGAGCAGGTCCTGGAGTCGGACCTGGAGGTGGTGCCAGCAGTCCAGGGGCGGAGCGCATTGGTTTGATTGCCGATAAGAACAGCCTGGTGATCCAGTGGAGAGACGTTTGGACGAGACGTCTGAGGAAGTTCCAGCGCAAGGAGAAGAAGGGGAAGTGTAGCAAAGCATGATTGGGAAAAGCAGCGTCCATCCCTACCCCTCCCTCCACAGCACTCATTCACAAATCCTGACTCTTGACTTCTCTTATCCCCGCCACTCGAATCCTTTCTCCTCCTCCATTGTGGGAACGCTGCACATTACAAAGACTGCATGTGCCCTGCCTGTTTTAAGGACCACGTTTTGTGTATATTGTATAATTATTTTCATTTTTATTTTTCAAGTTTTTTCATTGTAAGGCCTCTTGTCTTTTTGTCCGATTGGTTTGCCTTAAAAAGGGACCATTAAAAAGGGTGTGAAGTGTAGACAAACGCAGGTGCCATTTCCCCCTCTCGACGACGGCAATTGAACTGTCCAA